>JAJUPC010000639.1:0-148799 GCA_023614405.1 Avena insularis | reverse complement strand
CTTATGATAAAAAAGAATTACTACAAGCGTTGGTTCCAGTTATTAGAAACCTGGCAACATTATCTGTGGTCTAAAGAATTTGTTATTCATTACGATCATGAATATTTGAAGCATATTCGTAGTCAAGCTAAATTGAATCACAAATCATGCAAAGTGGGTTGAATTTATTGAGTCTTTTCCTTATGTTATCAAACACAAAAAGGGTAAAGATAATATTATTGCTGATGCTTTGTCGCTGCGTTATACTTTTGTTATCTCAACTTGACTTCAAAATATTTGGATTAGAAACTATTAAGGAACAATATGTGCATGATGCTAGAATTTAAAGATGTGTTGCAGAATTGTAGATGGTAGAACATGGAACAAGTTCGTCTTCAATGATGGATTTGTGTTCGTATACCAAACTATGCATTCGGATAGTTCTGTTCGTCTTTTGTTGTTACAGAGGCATGGAGGAGGATTGATGGGACACTTTGGTGTCAAGAAAAGCGGAGGATGTTCTTGCTGCATAGTTCTTTTGGCACGCCGCACTACTTGTCGAAGTGCTAAGTCTCGCCTTAATCCACATGGTTTATATATGCCTCTTCCTGTTCCTAGTATTCCTTGGGAGGACATTTCTATGGACTTTGTTTTGGGATTGCCATGAACACGTAAGGAGGGATAGTATTTTGTTGTTGTGGATCGGTTTTCTAAGATGGCACACTTTATTCCTTGTCATAAAGCGGATGATGCTAGCATATTGCTGATTTGTTCTTTTGTGAAATTGTTACGTTTGCATGGTGTGCCAAATACTATTGTCTCTCGATCGTGATACTAAATTTCTTAGCCACTTTTGGAGATGTTTATGGGCTAAGTTGGGGACTAAATTAATGTTTAGTACTACATGTCATCCGAAACTGATGGACAAACTGAAGTAGTAAATAGAACTTTGTCTACTATGTTGCGGGCTGTTTAAAGAAGAACTTAAAATTGTGGGAAGAGTGTTTACCTCATATAGAATTTTCTTATAATCGTTACTGCATTCTACCACAAAGATGTGCCCATTTGAGATTGTGTATGGTTTTGTTCCTCGTGCACCTATTGATTTATTGCCTTTACCTTCTTGATGCAAAATAATTTGGATGCTACACAACGCTGAAAATGATATTAAACTTGCATAAGACTACTCAAGATAACATTGAACACATGAATGCTAAGTATAAACTTCTTGGGGATAAAGGGAGAAAGCATGTTGTGTTTGGCGTTGGAGATCTTGTTTAGTTACATTTGCATAAAGATCGCTTTTCCTGATTTACAAGTCTAAGTTAATCTTAGCGTCTTTGGTCCCTTTAAGGTGTTAGAGAAAATAAATGATAATGCATATAAACTTGAGTTGCCTTCAGACTTTTGTACGGTTAGACCTACGTTTAACATTGTAGAATTGAAGCCTTACTTTGGTGAGGAAGATTAGATTGCGTCGAGGACGACTTCAATTCAAGAAGAGGAGCATGATGTGGACATCCTTCTATTGATGTACCTACAGCTACACACATACAAGGACCCATCACAAGATCTCGTGCAAACAACTAACTTTCGGTACTTTTCGTTTCTTGGAACTATTCCTCACATACATGAGAATATGATGCTACCTAAATCAGATGTATTTCTTACTCTTAGGAATGATGGACCAAGCATGGATGAGAGGGACAAGCATTGGAGCATGGCCATGCATGGAGATGGCGACAAGCATGTTATGATACTAGAGTAGGCCACGGTTTGAGTTTTCAGAAATTTGAGGCGACCATTATGAAGAAAGAAGGCTTGTACGAAATATTCTAGATTATTTATTCACGTATTCGTCCATATCTTAATATGGTCAACTGCGACACCTTTATTTTGGGCCAGGCCCATGTAATTTTCATGATTTTAAATAGCCACTTTGTAGAGTCCGTATTTGAGGGAAAAGGACTTCTAGGGTTGGATTCGCCACCACTTCCATGGCTTGCGAAACCCACCTTTTCCTCATAAATAGTCCCTATAGCGTCACCCTAGACTCGGATTTTGTTTAGACATTAAGTTAGCCATCATTAAGTAACTTCGCCAAGGCTCGGCGTCCAGAGGCCTCTTGTACGCACCTATACAGGATCCCACCTTTTCAATAAAGATTTCCTCTTAATCCGCAATATCTTGATTGCAATATTGGTTCTTACTTGTTCTCGATTTTAGGTAGGAATTAAGACCCTGGTTAGGTGATCGTGTTCCGCAGGATCGGTAACCTCCGTGAGATTGGCCTGCGATTGCATTGGTGCTCGTGCTCGCCGTGTAGTCGGATCGATCGCCGAACTCCACCAAATCGACTATCATCATCTCATCGAAAGATCAGACACCTTTGCCCTATCATAAAGACGTGGATCAAAAGGTATACCGATCCATGATCGGCTCTCTCCTTTACCTTTGCGCATCTAGGCCCGATATCGTGTGAAGTGTAGGAGTGTGCAAGGTACCAAGCTTCCTAAAGAAAGCTACTTAGTGGCGGTCCAACGAATCTTCGATATTTGGTTCATTCTAATTTTGGGTTATGGTATCCCAAGGGTTCAAGTTTCTCTCTATGTGGTTACATTGATTCAGATTGGGCTGGTGACAAAGATGATAGGAAATCAACCTCTAGTGCATGTCAATTCTTGGGAAGGTCTCTAGTGTGTTGGTCATCAAAGAAACAGAATTGTATTTCACTCTCAACATTTAAGCTGAATATGTTTGTTGCAAGTGCTTGTACACAATTGTTATGGATAAGGCAAACTTTAAAGGAATATGGTGTCAATTGTGACAAAAGTGCCTCTATTATACAATGAAAGTGTATCAAAATTGCCCACAATCCCATGCAGCATACAAGAACAAAACATATAGAGATTCACAACCACTTTATTAGGGATCATGTTGCTCGTGGTGATATTGCCCTATCCTTTGTGAGCACGAAGAACCAACTGTTGATATTTTCACGAAGCCTCTTGATGAAGCAAGATTTTGTTATTTGAGGAATGAGCTAAATATCATAGATTCAAGGAGCTTGGCTTGACTACCCTTGCACACTCACTTGCTCTTATTCATGTATTTGGTTTAGATGCGGGCATAGACATAGGGGGAGTGTGGTCCTAATTGATTGGGCCAACCCTCCCCCCATAATGCCGAAAGCAAGTAAAATCATTTCCCTTAATATCATTTTGTGATATGTGGGTCATCGATGAGCATTGGTTTTGAACTCAAGATACATCTTCGTGGTGTCATGCCACCGCCCTCTTCCTAGAGAAGAGTTGGTTTCTCATGGGTCTCGTATGATTTTCTTGCATATCTCTTGTTCTTATGGAAAACACACTCAAATTTGGCTTTTGGTTGATTTGATTCTTGCAAATTTGGGTGTGTAGTACCATCTTAGTTTGATGCTCTCAACCCAAGCCTTTCTCTCCCTCCTTGAACCATCTATTCTTGCACACAAGTCCTCTAAAACACCATCGAGGGGTTTTGATAGGTTGCTTAGGCCTAAATCTGTAATTCTGCATTTGAGGGGGACTATCCACCTTAAGTGGGGGCGGATTATCCGCCCCGGGCGAAATCGGCCCCTTAGAGGCTGGGTCGGGGAGGGCAGGCTCACACAGAGCAGCGAGTCCTCCCCCAACCCTACCTCTGCCCCCCCCCCCAGCCGCTGCCGGAGCATCCGCCTCTCCCGGAGTCGATTCGACCACCGGATTCTCCGGGCTCTCCCCGGATCTTCTTCACGTCGCCTCCGGGTATCTTCTCCTCTGTGATTTTCCTCCAATGAGTGAGGGTAACTCCCTCATCTCTCCTTTGTATGGGATGCATTTTATTTGGTGGAAATCTCGTTGTAGAAGATCCTTGGTGTTGTTCCTTACATGCTAGAATCAGTAGAATTGCAACCCTAGTACCCGATCTGTTTTGCCATGGTAGATCTAGGCCAATCCAGAAAATTTCTGGAGGCGGATTATCCGCTGCCACTGCGGATAATCCGGCTCGGAGATTAAACTCGTCTGCTTTTTGGTCCTGCTCCGCAATACACATCATTGGTTATGGGTTGCATTGCTACTTTCTCCGTGTTTTCTCTGGACTTGTGTGTATGCTTATCTCCATGCTATCCCTCTAATGCTTTTCACAGTGGTTCCAAGCCGACAAGGACCTTCGTCTGTCGTTCCCGTCTGCTATCTCAAGCCTACTGCGAAGGGAAGTTCATTGACGAGACCGAGGTCGCCAGAGCAGCAAGAGAGGCTGAACGGATGGCGAGGCAAGTAAGAAAACTAAGAGGACCATCTCGCAAGGGCAAACAGTCTCGCCCAATTATAAGGCTATGGACAGGTCTTCAAGATGCCACCATTCGCCGTAATGATTATTATGATGAGGTGGGTGATGGTCCCCGAGGACTCTATGTTTTGGAATGCCCACTTGGCTATTCATGATGATGTCTATGCTACTCTCAAGCTTACCATGCGTCCCATCAATTTGACCGAGGCTCAATCCAAGACAAGGCTCATTGAGGCACTAGATGTGACCAACAAGATGTGATGCGGCCCTATGGACGCACCTCCATCTACAACACCTAGTCCCCCAAGTGGACCAATGACTCCGCCTTGCCAAGATCCTACAAGCCAAGGTTAACTCGCTCCTTTCCTCATGTGATTTTGGCCTACCTTTGGATGGCTTACTTCATGCATCTACGTTGTGTATCCTTAGATATGAAGCAACACCACCACACCAAGCCACCAAGGAAGCAGGACCAGGAGAAGAAGTTGGAGCTCAGACACCGGAGTCTCGGTGTAGACTGAGTCTCCGGCCTCCTACACCGAGTCTCCGGACCTTCCTCGGTCCAGACCGAGACTCAAGTCCGGATACTGATCCAGAGACGGGTCTCCGAGATCGACCTGAGTCTCCGGACCCAGACCGAGTCTTGACCGACCGACGCTGCATGTTAAAGCCTTTGGGCCTGGCCCATGTAACCCCAATTCGCCCAAACTTCAGTTTATTCAGAACTACCCTGTTTATGTGGTTGGCCTATATATAGCCCCACCCCTCATATGTAAACCCTAGACTTGGATAATGATAGATTAAGACACCCCTTGTGGATCTTTTAATCTATTGGTCTCATGCTCCTTGATAAGGAGCACCTATTGTCCACCCTCCTCTTGGATCTTGCCTAGTGCGTTCAAGTTGTACAAGGCCTTGGGTTCTCGGTTTCTCGCCCCCAAGTCGTCAAGATCTCACCAAGCACCTCATCCCCCGTTGTTGGCGTGGAGAGCGAGCTTTTCCCAACACCGATCCTAGGGATTATGTTGGACCGGTTGCCACCGGTGTGAGGGATAGGCGTGTATTGTGTTTTGGTTTGCGTGTGTTCGTGGTTTTCATCTCCTCCCTCAATTTCATCCTCCGACCACCGCTTTCCCCCTCGTTCCTTGTGGAATTCGTGAAAGATCGGGCAAACCCCGGGGTTACCCCATAACATCTTGCTATCAAGAGCAAGGTTGATCACGAATTTCCCCCCAATTTTTCTTCTATCCACCATAAATTCGAAAATTTCCCAAAAAAAGCCCCAATTTGCCTTTGGATCGATCTGTCGTTTTGGAGTGTTTTTGGTGGTTTTGATCCGACCAAATCTTGTCTAAGGTGTTGGTTCACCTTTTGCCTGCGTTTCTCAGCCCAATTTTGGCCAAATTTTCGCGGATTTGAGGACTCTAGGCGTGGATTTCCGCTCAAGAACACGAGCAGTCATCCCACACCGGAGTCTCCGGCTGAAAGCACCGAGTCTCCGGTCTACACCGGAGTCTCCGGCCCGAGACCGGAGTCTCCGGCCCTCGACGTCAGTTTTGCCCATTTTTCCTCTTTTCCTGCATTGGCTAATCTCTCCACTTGTTGTTTGTGTTCCGTGTGTCACCAACTAATGATAGCTTCCAACATCGCGGCTCTTGACACCACGGACCCCAAACTCTTCCCCGCTCCATCGACACAAGATCATCACCATCAACTAAGGTATAACTTGTGTCAACCCATGTAGCCATATCTTCCTTTGTGTGTACCTATCCTATGAGAGCAACTCATTTTGTGTTTGTCTAAGCATTGTGCACTTGCCATTGGAAAGTGAGAGTGTGAGGGCAAATACAAAAGTTAACATAGTAGCATAGCAAGGGAGAAAAAGAAAAAGAATCAAAAAAAAAGAGAAAAAGAAAAAGAAAAATAGAAAGATACATAGTCTCCCAATACAAAGATAGAATCAAGCTTGTAAGCAAAAGAGAGAGGAAGAAGCGCGCCATGGCAAGTGCATGAATCCGTTGCTTACCCTCTTTTGGCAAACGAGTTGTGGTCTCTCCTTGCGTTGGCACGACACCCGAGCGTAGTCTTCGTTAGGCCATTTCGTTCTCACTTTCATAGTCGTGCTAACCCCATTTTTCTCCACGCGTGTGTAGTCGTGGTTCTCGTCACCTTTTGAGTTGGCCATTTCCTTTTGACTTGCTTTGTTGGATTTTCCACTTTTGACTCTCCTTTATGCTCGGTTGGTTCTTTGGCTTTCCCACAATCCTACCCATCCACCAAAAGTTTTTGAGAGTTGTAGCTCCGTTGTGTGTGAGTTTCTTTACCATTTCACTTTGCACGTTGTTCGCTCCTTTGTGTGGCAATTGGTTTGATATAATCTCCAAGGTGAGGTAAAAGGCTAACTCGACGCACCTTTACTCTCCATATACAACCCTTGTCGGCTTTGCATCATGGACAGGAATGGCAGCCGTCAACCACCACCACCTCCGGAGGACGACAATCCATACATGAAAAATGGGACCATTGGAAGGTTCGAGGAGAATTCAACTACTGCTAGAAGCCCTTGAGCGGCACCAAGATGAACAATTTAGCGAAGCCCGAGTGGAGTTCAAGAACATCAACAACCGCTTCGAGGAAGTCCGAGGCCAAATGCATGCCATGCAACACAACCTCGGTCATCAAAATGAAGCTCTTGGTCGTGCCCTCGCCTCAACGGATGAGAAGCTTCAACGCCTCATTGATGGGTTAGCAAGGCCACGCTCGCGCGACTCAAGCTCATCACGGCACTCCTCAAGTGAATCAAGTGCTCCTCGCCGTCACGCTTCAAGGCACCAGGATGGACCCGTCCTTCACTCCATGAGCTCTTCTCAAGCGGTACCATCGCCGCGACACGCCGCATAACGCAAGCTATGATGGTGACCTCTCCGCAAGACCTCCAAGACGTGAAGCGGACCAGCCACAACAAAGGGCACTTGTGCTTCAACAAGAACAACCTCACATGGATCACCATGCCCATCGCCATCGACATGTTCTTTCCACAACAAGTGAAGCATCCGAAGGGGAAGAACAAGTTCGCCGGCGACGTGAAGCACTCGAAGATCCACCAAGGCGTCCCCCTAGACATGAACGTCATCGCCGTCAACATGATCTAAACGACGAGCCTCCTCCACAACAAGAAGAAAGAGAGCAGCCCATTGCGCATGCGGCTCGACGTCCTCCTCGCCACATGGCGCAAGATAATGCTCCTCGGCATCAACCACGACAAGAACAAGAGCAAGCTCCCCAAGCTCACCGTGAGGACCAACAACCTCCCCCTCGTCCTCAACCGCGACAACAACAAGAGCAAGCTCCCCAAGCTCGTCGTCCAAACCAAGTTCCACCACCAAACACGGCACCTCAACAACCGCAAGAGCAACGCCACCATCAACAAGCAAGACATGAGAGCTCGGATGATGAAGATGGCCGCCAAAATCATGGCAACCGTCGCAACCGGAACCGCAATGAGGAAGAAACTTTCGGCAAGCTCAAGTTCACCATGCCCAAGTTCACGGTTCCAATGATCCCGAAGAATACCTCTCATGGGAACTCAAGGTTGACAAGATCTTCCGCATGCACAACTTTAGCAATGAGAAGATGATGGCCATGGCATCCCTCGAGTTTGATGAATATGCCAACCTTTGGTGGGAACAAGTCCAACTCGCTCGTGAATCAAAAGAAGAGCCTCCAATCTCAACTTGGCAAGATATGAAGGCTCATATGAGATCCCGCTTTGTTCCTTCACACTACACGCGTGACCTCTTCAACAAGCTTCAAACGCTTAGTCAAGGAACAAAGGCCGTGGAAGAGTACTTCAAGCAAATGGAGCTCAACATGATCCGTGCCAACATTGAAGAGCGGGATGAGCAAACAATGGCACGCTTCCTCAATGGCTTGAACCATCCTATCAAGCGCATCACCGAGTTCCAAAGGTACAACAACATGGTTGAGCTTGTGCACATTTCAACAAAGGCCGAACGTCAAGTGCAAGAGGACATCAAGTTCAACAAGCCAAAGACATACTTCACATATAAGCAAGCTCCAACCACTACTCCGACAACACCAAGTGGAAGCTCCTCAAATACCACCAAGCTTCCCTTCAAGCCAACCCTTCCTCAAGGAAAACCACCCCCAAGTGGCAAGTACACAAGAGATGAGCAACCATTCAATGGTGAGTGCTACAAGTGTGGAGGCAAAGGACAAAAGTCGGCCGCATGTGGGAACAAGAAAGTTTTGTTCATCCATGACAACGACGATGAAGAATACTTGAGTGAAGAAGAGTTTGATGCAAGGGTCAAGGAAGCCATGGCAAGGCAACATTTGGAAGAGGACCAAGAGCTACTCATGTGTGAGCATGACGCAAGTCCATCGCTTGTGGTCACAAGGGTCTTAACTACTCAAGCCAATGAGAATGAAGACCAACGATCAAACATCTTCCAAACTCGTGCCGGTATCAATGGGCGGTCCATCAAAGTTGTCATCGATGGAGGGAGTTGCCACAATCTTGCAAGCACGGAATTGTGTGAGAAACTCAACCTCACCCTCCATCCGCATAAACACCCCTACCATATCCAATGGCTAAGTGACCAAGGATCCGTCAAGATCAAGCACACCGTCTGTGAACGCTTTTCAATTGGGCCCTACAAGGACACGGTGGAATGTGGCGTGGTCCCAATGACGGTTTGCCATATGTTCTCTAAGGTCGTGGCAATTTGACAAGCGTGCTTTGCATAATGGTCACTCAAACACTTATACCTTCAAATGGCTTGACAAAACTTGTGTGTTGCAACCAATGACTCCTAGCCAAATAATTGCGGACAATGCAAAGGCTTTAGCGAGGGCGCAATACACAAAACCATCTTGTGAGCAGTGGTGAGAGAGAACCACACTATAGTGAGTGAGTGCCACAAGCCAAACTCGAGTGGAAAAACTAAGAGTGTTCTTCTTGCCACCAAAAGTGAGATGAGAGAAGTGAACAACCCATCCATTTTGCACTATGTCCTTGTATGCAAGGGACTAGCAAGGAACTAATGACTTGACAAATGTTCCTCCTTCTTTGATGGCTGTTTTGCAGGAATTCCAAGATGTATTTCCCGAAGAGCTTCCTCATGGACTATCTCCTCTTCGTGGAATCGAGCACCGCATGGACCTCATACCCGGCGCCCCACTCCCAAACCGCGCCAGTCGCATTCTAACCGGAAGAGACGAAGGAGATAGAACGACAAATCAACCAACTCCTCTCCAAAGGTTTGATCCAAGTAAGCACTAGTCCAAGCGCGGTTCCCGTGATTCTAGTCCCAAAAACGGATGATACGTTGCGGTTATGCATGGACTGCCGTCCAATCAATGCTATCACCGTGCGTTATCGACATCCTATACCGCGTCTTGATGACATGCTTGATGAGTTATGTGGAGCCACTATATTTTCGAAAATTGATCTTCGTAGTGGTTACCATCAAATTCGCATGGCCGAAGGTGATGAGTGGAAAACCGCCTTCAAGACCAAGCTTGGTCTCTATGAATGGTTGGTTATGCCTTTTGGCTTATCAAATGCTCCATCTACCTTCATGTGCCTCATGAACCATATTTTGCGATCTCTCATTGGGAAGAGTGTAGTTGTTTACTTTGATGACATCCTTGTCTATAGCAAGTCACTAGAGGAGCATGTTACTCATGTTAAGGAGGTCCTTCAAATTCTTCGTCATGAAAAGCTTTACGCTAATCTCCCAAAGTGCACTTTTGCAAAAGACAAGCTGATTTTCCTTGGTTTTGTTGTGTCTTCCAATGGCATTGAAGTTGATGTCTCAAAAGTCAAGGACATACGAGATTGGCCCATCCCTACAAATGTTAGTGAACTTCGAAGTTTTCATGGGTTAGCTTTTACTGTCGCTTTGTGAAAGACTTTTCTACCATTGCTTGCCCCCTCAACGAATTGACCAAGAAAAATGTCACGTTCGTTTGGGGAAAAGCACAACAAAAGGCTTTTGATGAGCTCAAAAAGAGGCTCACCGAAGCACCACTTCTTGCATTACCGGATTTCACAAAAACCTTTGAGATTGAATGTGACACTAGTGGTATTGGCATTGGTGGCGTCCTTATGCAAAATGGGCATCCTATTGCTTACCATAGTGAGAAACTTGATGGCGCACGCCTCAACTATCTCATTTATGACAAAGAACTTTTTGCCTTGGTTCGAGTCCTTCAAGTGTGGCAACACTATCTTTGGCCCAAAGAATTTATCATCCATTCCGACCATGAGTCGTTGAAGTATCTTAAGGGCCAAGCCAACTTGAGTAAAAGGCACGCAAAATGGGTTGAGTTCATGGAGTCGTTTCCTTACATTGTCAAATACAAGAAGGGCAAAGAAAATGTGGTAGCGGATGCCTTGTCTCGCAAAAACATAAGCCTTCTTACACGACTCGAAGTAAATGTCTTGGGTCTTGATGACATCAAATCTTTGTATGCGCCCGACCCTTTCTTTGGACCAATTTTTGCAACATGTTCCATAGACAAAGGGATTGATAATTTCTATTTGCATAATGGTTTTCTTTTCAAACAAAACAAACTTTGCATTCCAAAATCGTCTCTCCAACTTTTGCTTCTTCAAGAGTCCCATGGTGGAGGCCTTATGGGTCACTTTTGCCGTGACAAGACTTATGACATGCTCTCCACTCACTACTTTTGGCCAAAGATGAAGCGCGACGTGGAGCGCCACGTCCAACGATGCACTACATGTATCCAAGCTAAGTCTAAGTCCAACCCCTTTGGTCTTTATATGCCATTGCCTATTCCTCATGCACCTTGGTCGGACATTAGCATGGACTTTGTGTTAGGCTTGCCTAGATCTAAACATGGTCATGATTCTATATTTGTAGTAGTGGATCGCTTTTCAAAAATGGCACATTTCATTCCGTGCCATAAGACCGATGATGCGTCACATGTAGCAAATTTGTTTTTCAGGGAAATAATTCGGCTACACGGTGTACCAAGAACAATCGTATCCGACCGCGATGTCAAATGCATGAGCTACTTCTAGAAGACTCTCATGGCCAAGCTCGGCATCAAGCTCCTCTTCTCGTCTGCCTCGCATCCTCAAACCGATGGACAAACCGAGGTTGTCAATCGAAGTCTTGGCACACTCCTCCGGGTGTTGATAAAGAAGAACCTTAAAGACTGGGAGGAATGTATTCCACATGCCGAGTTCGCCTATAACCGCGCCAAGCACTCCACCACCATGAGGAGCCCGTTCATGATCGTCTATGGCTTCGAGCCCCTCACCGCGCTCGATATTCTTCCTCTACCTCTTCATGAACGTGCCAATATGGACGTGGTCAAGCGTGCCCAAACAATGAAGAAACTCCATGAAGACACAAGAGCTACGATCGAGAAACAAGTCCTTCGCCAAGCATCAAAGCTAAACAAGAACAAGAAAGAGATGATCTTCGAAGAAGGCGACCTTGTGTGGATACACTTGAGTAAAGACCGCTTCCCCAAGGACCGCGACTCCAAACTAAAGCCACGAGGTGATGGACTCTTCAAAGTGCTAAAGAGGATCAACAACAACGCCTACATCATAGATATCCCAACATCCAAGTATCTTGTGAGTCCGACATTCAATGTCAAGGACCTATCACCCTACCATGGCAAAGATGAAGTTGTGAAGGTTGAAGAGTCGAGGACGACTCTTTCCCAAGGGGGGGGAGCTGATGCAGCCCGTCCTATGGACGCACCTCCATCTACAACACCTAGTCCCCCAAGTGGACCAATGACTTGCGCCCGTGCCAAGCTCCTACAAGCCAAGGTTAACTCGCTCCTTTCCTCATGTGATTTTGGACTACCTTTGGATGACTTGCTACTTCATGCATCTACGTTGTGTATCCTCAGATATGAAGCAACACCACCACACCAAGCCACCAAGGAAGCAGGACCAGGAGAAGAAGCTGCTGGAGCTCTGCACACCGGAGTCTCTGGTGTAGACCAGAGTCTCCGGTCTCCTACACCGGAGTCTCCGGACCTTCCTCCGGTCCAGACCGGAGACTCAAGCCCGAGATAGTCTGATACCCCCTCCGGAGACGGGTCCGGAGATTGACCGGAGTCTCCGGCCCTGACCGGAGTCTCCGGACCCCAGACCGGAGTCTCCGGAGCGACCGACGCTGTGCATGTTAAAGCCTTTGGGCCTGGCCCATGTAACCCTAATTTCGCCCAAACTTCCAGCTTTTATTCCAGAACTACCCCTTTTATGTGGTTGGCCTATATAGCCCCACCCTCATATGTAAACCCTAGACTTGGATAATGATAGATTAAGACACCCTTGTGGATCTTTTAATCTATTGTTCACATGCTCCTTGATAAGGAGCACCTATTGTCCACCCTCGTCGTGGATCTTGCCTGGTGCTTGCCCGTTGGGCAAGGCCTTGGGTTCTCGGTTTCTCGCCCCCAAGTCGTCAAGATCTCACCAAGCACCTCATCCCCCGTTGTTGGCGTGGAGAGCGAGCTTCGCCCAACACCGATCCTAGGGATTATGTTGGACCGGTTGCCACCGGTGTGAGGGATAGGCGTGTATCGTGTTTTGGTTTGCGTGTGTTCGTGGTTTTCATCTCCTCCCTCGATTTCATCCTCCGACCACCGCTTTCCCCCTCGTTCCTCGTGGAATTCGTGAAAGATCGGGCCAACCCCGGGGTTACCCCATAACAAGATGGGGCTGCAAAACCTCATGACTATCCAATGCAACTATGATTTCTCTGTGGTGCGGCAGTTCTTCTCGACTCTGATGATTTGAGGTGATGAGCGCCATACTATGAAGTGGATGACAGGGACCACCATGATTCAGTCGGACTTTCGCACCTTTGGTCAGGTTCTTGGTTATGCATTCCATGGCCGTGACACTCCTTCGGGCCACCGTATCATTTCTCCTCTGAAGCCATCCAAGGATACTGCACTTGCTCCTTGCCTTTCTTCTGATGGTATTGCTGGTACTTTCGCTGGTCTCTCTCCCTTGTTGGCATATTTAGGGACTGCATCGCTCCTAGTGGTGGCAACAATGACAGGATCCGTGGCCACCTGGTTCCACTCCTTGCTTTTGCTCACGAGTGTGCCACTAAATCTGGATCAGCCACAGGTTACAAACTGGACGTCATGGACTATATTTATCATGAGATGACGGATGTTATGATCAACAGGCTCTCTATTCCTTATGCTCCTTTCATAATGATGCTCGTCAAGCATATGTTGCCACATGAGGATTTTGGCACTGCTCTGGATGGAATTCATAAGCCCAAGAAAATCTACAACAAGGCTCAGAAGACCCATCACCCTTCCACTGCCCCGGAGTCCTTCATGCGTGATGCTCGGGCTAGTGGTCGTCGTTCCACGATGTCCCCAATGGCACGCGAGGTTAAGCAGCTCACTTGGTTCCAGCGACACATTCTTTGCATGGGCATTGACACTCACAAGGGCCAATATGAGGCTTACCGCAGGGATCATGCGAGGGATCACACACAGCAGCTCATTATCCACCATATCTCAGGTGCCACTGGCCATCCACCTCCTCCCACTGCTCTGGATCCGTATGCTCAGTGGAACACCTCAGGGATCAACTATGGCACGCTCGAGAGTTGCCTCTTTCCTCCTCCATCGAGGGCACCCACTCATCCAGCTGATGACGATGATGATTAGTATGATGAAGAGGAAGGGGACGGGAATGACTACGACGAGGATGAGGAGGAGTGATCTTCAGGGGCGTTATCATCGCTCTTCTTCCTTTTTGGCGTTTCGATGCCAAAGGGGGAGAAGTAGTTCTATTAGGTCTCGTGGATTTGCAAGGGTCGGGCGCAAGCATCTTTCTTTCAGTCGTTTTATTTGCTTGCTTGTGCCCTTTTAGCGTGAACTCATTTGCTATTTGTGTTTGATTATGTAAGACTTTGTCGTGTTCCACTAAGTTTGGTAGTTTCTGTGGTATTCATGGATTTCTGGATTTATCTATTGTGGATCTCATGGAATTCTAGATTTATCTATGGAGGCATGTTTGATGGCATACAGAATCATGGGCCTATCTAATGTATGCATCAATTTTCTTGGTATTGTTGGGATGTGCTTGGAGGCTATCAAGCTAATTATATTCTTTGGCTATAATCACATCCCGGTGGTATGACCTTGATGTGGACATCCCTTCTATTGATACAACCGTTGTACCTACAGCAACACACATACAAGGACCCATCACAAGATCTCGTGCCAAACAACTTAACTATCAGGTACTTTCGTTTCTTGGAACTATTCCTCACATACATGAGAATATGATGCTGCCTAAGTCAGATGTATTTCTTACTCTTAGGAATGATGGACCAAGCATGGATGAGAGGGACAAGCATTGGAGCATGGCCATGCATGGAGATGGCAGCAAGCATGTGATGATCCAAGAGAAGGCCACGGATGAAGATTTCAGAACTTTGAGGCCACCATAATGAAGAAAGAAGGCTTGGACGAAATATTCAATATCAATACTTCTTAATTCGTCCATAGCTTAATATCATCTTGCGACACCTTTTATTTTGGGTGGGGCCCATGTAATTTTCGCAGGATTTTAATTAGCCACTTTTAGAGTCCGTATTTGAGGGAAAAGGACTTTTAGGGTTGGATTCGCCACCACTTCCATGGCTGGCGAAACCCCACCTTTAAGCCATAAATACTCCCCATAGCCGACCCCCTAGACTCGGATTTTGTTTAGACATTAAGTTAGCCATAGTCGCAACTTCGCCAAGGCTCGAGCTTCGCAGAGGCCTCTTGTACTTCGCACCTATTCAGGATCCCACCTTTTCAATAAAGCTTTCCTCTTAATCCGCAATATCTTGATTGCAATATTGGTTCTTACTTGTTCTCGATTTCAGGTAGGAATTAAGACCCTCACTGGTCGGGCTGATCGTGTTCCCGCAGGATCGGTAACCTCCAGGAGATTGGCCTAGCGATTGCATTGGCGCTCGTGCTCGCACGTGTAGTCGGATCGTCAAGCCCGAACTCCACCAAATCGATTATCTTCATCTCATCGAAAGATCGGACACCTTTGCCCTATCAAGTGGTATCAGATTTCAGGTTGCTCGGTGAGATTTTACTGTTTTTCGTAGATTAGATCTGTTTTTTTACCTATAACCCACGAAAAAGCCAAAAACACAGTTAGAGTTTAGATCCATCCCATAACCAATCTACGCCTCGCATTATCTTTTCAGTTTTTGCATTGTTCAATTTGTGTCTACATCGTCACGTCGAGTTGCTGGTCTTAGTGTCTCGTCCCTTAGAGTTTCGAGTTCTGATCATAGTAGTCACCGCCACACTCGCCGATCACCGCCACCATATTCCGCCACCATATTCCGCCGCCATATAACCTGCCACCATAAACCCTAATACTCCGCCACCGCCTTCCTACCGCGACATAGATCCGATCGGTTCCTGGTAGTGAAAGTGCGAGTAGAGTTATTGTTTCCTAGTTATTTCTTTTTACTTTCCTTCTTTGTTGTTTCCATGTTAAGATAAAGTCCGTGTCGAGCTAAGAGTCCCGTCGTAAGTCCAGAAGGAGAGCAAAAAAAAAATCTGGCTATACTAGTTTTCGGCTTTGGGGATCACTTTTCTCCATGTGCCGTTATAGCGATATTTTTTTTGGCGCCTGCGCGCTTTCCGGAGCAAAATAAAAAATTTCAAAAAATTTTTTTTGGGGCTAACCTCTTTTTAGACCCCGTAGATCAGTTCTAGACACTCGCCATCATAGTGATTTTCCACCTCTCGGTTCGCTTTTCAGGGTGCCATATCATCATACATTGCTTGTTGTGTCGCGTCATGACATCGTTGGTGATCTAGGCTCGTGTCTCTAGTACGGTCTAGCCTAGGACCAGCACAGTACCGTCGTTGAGCATTCTTTCAACTTTTGCATTGCTGTTTTGATAATTGCTAACCCCCCTTGCTAAGCCTTCGAGCTCCAGATATTGTCCACGTGCGGTGTCTCGACTCACAGTAATCGCTTGGTTCAATCTCTGGACCTTGATCCTCATGATTGCACATCGCATTTTCTGCTGTTTGGTAAGAACTTGTAAGAGCTTAGTATATTGCTTGACGGATTACGCGTGACTTCCACCATATTCTGTAGTATATACATGCTTTTAAGGACTAACCATGACAGATACTTCGCGGAACCCTGCCACCATGACGAACGAAGAACTACATGCCCACTTCTCCGCGCTCTTGGTTAGTCGCGCTGAAGACGTGGATACGCGCCTAGGGGAGTTTGACACCAAGCTCACCAACACAGTGGACAAGATCGATGGACTCGAGAAATCCTTCAACGCCAAGCTTGACGTTCGGTTCAAGGAGCTTTTGAACAGATTGCCCGCACCGCACCCGCGCCCACACATGGCGCACGGCACACCCCGATCACGGGTCGGACTGCTGGTTCATTGTCGCGCACCGACTACCGCTGCGGTGGCGCCCCTCAGACTTCCGCTTGGCTGCTGCGACATTGGGGATAGGCGACGGTACTACTACGACCCGACGACGATGATCTGTTTGACGAGGAGGTTGAACAACCTCCACAGTACTGCTGGCCGTCCCGACATTACTATCGCAGCTTCGACCACGATGCGTGATGATGATCATGTTGCAAAGCTTAAATTAAATATTCCATCTTTTGAGGGTAAATATAATCCTGATGCATATCTTACATGGGAGATGGAAGTAGAACAACGTTTTGCATGCTTAAAATATCCTGAGAATATGCGTGTTAGTGCTACTACATGTGAATTTACTAAATTTGCTTCCCTTTGGTGGTCTGAGTATTGTCGTTTAAATCCTACTACTATTCCTAGTACGTGGACTAATTTAAAAACTGCTCTGCGTGTTTGTTTTGTACCTCCCACTTATCAACGTGATTTACTAAAGAATCTGACACGTTTAGAGCAAGGGAAAAATTCTGTAGAAGAGTATTATCAGGAATTGCAAACGGGGATGGTTCGGTGTGGTCTTGTTGAATCTACTGACCAAATGCTTGCACGTTTCTTTGGTGGATTAAACAAGGACATTCAGCACATATTAGATTATAAGGAATATAATTCTATCACTCGTTTGTTTCATCTTGCTTGCAAAGCTGAACGTGAAGTGCAGGATCGCCAAATACCATGGAGGAGGACTAATAATTCTGCAGGTCGCACATCCACTTGGACATCCCGGCAATCAGCACCTCCTTCTCGTGATTCGCCACCAGCTACTACCACATCCAAGGCCACTACAAGGTTTCTAGCTGCCCCTCCACCATCATCCAATACTCCTGCTCGTAGCGCATCTTCTATGGCTTCCACGGGTAAAACAAAGGATATACAATGCCGCAAGTGCTGGGGTTTTGGTCATATTGAGAGACAGTGCACAACACAACATGTTATGATGGTGCGTGATGATGGTCAATACGATTGAGCGAGTGACATTGATGAAGATACATTAGCCCTTATTTCTGCTCGAGATGGAGACAAGTGTGATTCTGATGAAGAGACAGAGGTAATGGGAGCTGAAGCTGCTGATCAATACAAGAGCTTAATTACACAACGTGTGTTGAGTGTGCAATTGAGCAAATCTGAGCAAGATCAACGCCACAACCTGTTCCAAACATGTGGTGTTGTCAAGGAAAGAGCTATACGGATCATCATTGATGGAGGGAGTTGTAACAATCTGGCCAGTGTTGACATGGTAGAGAAGCTTGTGCTTCCAACAAGATAACGAACACATTCACATTACATCCAATGGTTTGAGAGTTCTCGCAAGATCAAGGTAACAAGAACGGTACGCGTGCATTTTACTGTTGGTACATATTCTGATTTTGTACGTGATGATGATCATGTTGCAAATCTTAAATTAAATATTCCATCTTTTGAGGGTAAATATAATCCTGATGGATATCTTACATGGGAGATGGAAGTAGAACAACGTTTTGCATGTTTAAAATATCCTGAGAATATGCGTGTAAAGCTGAACATTAGTGCTGCTACATGTGAATTTACTAAATTTGCTTCCCTTTGGTGGTCTGAGTATTGTCGTTTAAATCCTACTACTATTTCTTGTACTTGGACTGCTTTAAAAACTGCTATGCGTGTTTGTTTTGTGCCTCCCACTTATCAACGTGATTTACTAAAGAATCTGACACGTTTGGAACAAGGGAAAAATTCGGTAGAAGAGTATTATCAGGAATTGCAAACGGGGATGGTTCGGTGTGGTCTTGTTGAATCTACTGAACAAATGCTTGCACGTTTATTTGGTGGATTAAACAAGGACATTCAACACATATTAGACTATGAGGAATATAATTCGATCACTCGTTTGTTTCATCTTGCTTGCAAAGCTGAACGTGAAGTGCAGGATCGCCAAACACCATGGAGGAGGACTAATAATTCTGCAGGTCGCACATCCACTTGGACATCCCGACAATCAGCGCCTCCTTCTCGTGATGCTCCATCAGCTACTACCACATCCAAGGCCACCACAAGATTTCCGCCAGCTGCTCCTCCACCGTCATCCAATGCTCATGCTCGTAGTGCATCTTCTATGGCTTCCATGGGTAAAACAAAGGATATACAATGCCGCAAGTGCTGGGGTTTTGGTAATATTGAGAGACAGTGCACAACACAACGTGTTATGATGGTGCGTGATGATGGTCAATATGATTCAGCGAGTGACTTTGATGAAGATACATTAGCCCATATTTCTGCTCGAGATGGAGACAATTGTGATTCTGATGAAGAGACAGAGGTAATGGGAGTTGAAACTGTTGATCAATACAAGAGCTTAATTACACAACGTGTGTTGAGTGTGCAATTGAGCAAATCTGAACAAGATCAACGCCACAACCTGTTCCAAACACGTGGTGTTGTCAAGGAAAGAGCTATAAAGATCATCATTGATGGAGGGAGTTGTAATAATCTGGCTGTGTTGACATGGTAGAGAAGCTTGCACTTCCAACAAGACAACGCACACATTCATATTACATCCAATGGTTTGAGAGTTCTCGCAAGATCAAGGTAACATGAACGATGCATGTGCATTTTACTATTGGTACATATTCTGATTTTGTTGATTGTGATGTGCAAGCTTGTTCTTTGTTACTTGGTAGACCATGGCAATTTGATAGAGAATCTGTTCATAATGGCAAAACTAATCACTATTATCTTATGCATGATGGAAAGAAAATTGGTCTAAAACCAATGACTTTTGAACAGATTTTAAAAGATGATCTCCGAGCTAGTAGAGCTAAGCGAGGAGAAAAATAAAAGTGAGAATCAAATTGTTGCTGCAGATTTTGTACCACCAAAGAACACTAAATCTGATTCTACACATGCTACTGAAATTCGTTTGAAGAGTCCATGTATGCTTGCAAATAAACTTGATATTGCTGAACTAGATGTAAACAATACTCAATGTTATGCAATTATACGCAAAAGGTTATGTTTTCATTTGAGGATATGCCTCCTTCTGATGGAGGGGTTAACCTCTTGCGTGGCCCGATCTTCACGGATCTCGTGGTCAAATCGATGGGAAAGCGAGGGGAAAGGGAGAAGGTAGCGGAAGCGAACACACACCTCGCGAAGAACACGATGAACACACGCAGAACTCACACGATACCAGGCCGATTGCTCCCGAACGGCGGCCACCGGTCCGATAGAATCCTCGCAAGGAAAGATCGGTCAACGTGCTCCCTCAAATCCACATCGGAGAGGGAAGAACACCTTGGGGAGGGTCTTGACAACTTGGAGACGAGACATCGAACTCCAAGGCCTTGTTCAACGATGGATGCGTGATGCAAAGTCCAATCGAGGTTGGTGACGATAGTCGGTCCCCTTGGGTAAGGGGATGAGGCAAAACTAGAGATTCCACACAAGGGGGTTGTCTTTAGTCTATCATCTATGCCTAAGGGATACATGAGGGGTGGGGGATCTATTTATAGGCCAGCCACTAAACAAGGGTAGTTTGGGGATAAACTAGGCGAATAGGTAAGTAAAGGGGATACATGGGTTGTGGCCCAACTAGTGCTGCAGTGATCGACATGACCGGTAGTACCGTAGTACCGGTCATCACCGTAATACCGCTCTGGGACTGGTAGTACCGCTGCAGTCTGGGCGTCGATTGGGCCGTCAGCTGTGGCGGTATCGAGGGACAGTAGTACCGACCGGTAATCGGGTCGAGATCGGTAGTATCGCTTGCAGTCCTGGGACATCTGTTGGCGTCGTCTATAGGGAGCGGTAGTGGCGGTAGTCTGCTTAGCAGTTGTCCGATCGGCCGAGATCCTAGTACTGGCCGAGACAGAGAGCATTTGGTGATCTGTCTTCTTCCTCCTCCTCTTCCAAGCTTCCGTCTTGTCGGGCTTGATGCTCCGGGATTCCTCCCTTGCCTCCGTACTGGTCGGTGTGAACCTATCATGCATATGTGACGGAGTATGAAGTAGCATACCATTCCATAGGGTAGGAAGTGGGCTCGCATAGAGGAATGGATTCACCTTTGGAGTCCATGACGACTTGGCGTAAGTTGGAGACCTTGATGTAGTAACGACCGTAGGTCGGGCTGTATCATCTCCCCCCTTCAAAAAGAGTCGTCCTCGACTCTCCATGTTCATCACGAAGTAGAAGAGATCGAAGGACATCCTTGATCCTGGGGTTCACCATATAGTCGTGCTCGGGAAGATTGACTTGACAACACTTCAATGTTCCTTCACCTTCCATGAAGCCTACAAAGCTCACGACAAAAGCGAAGCAACACTCAAAGCGTAGCCAATTCATGGACATTATAGCATGAGTCCTCAAGTAGAAGGAAGTCACCTTAGCTTGTAGATATAGCTCGAAGAAGTGTAGCCATAGGTAATTCTCTTCGGTTCTTCTTGTCAACATATAGTCCATAGAGGTTGACGTGTATGCATTTGTACCTTCATACAACAAAGACCAAGCAACATATATTTGTGTGTGATAGAGGAGCATGTCATTTATGGCATGTCCATTCTTGTTCATAACACGATTAGCACAACTCAAGTATAGCAAACGGGATGCATATGCATGGTCAATGTGCATGGAAATCGTTTGAACATCATCCAAATGTGGAAACTCAAAAACTCCATAGAACATAGTAGTGGGGCACTCAAAGCAATCGAATAGAAATTTGATCAACTTATTTGATGCAAAGTTAGGAGAATTTGGCAAAAACACAAAAGGAAGAATATCCAAAACAACATCATTATGTGTGCAAACCAACCATTGGAAAGAGAAATTGTTCGACATGTTGGATGTCACACACAAATCATCGATAGCAAATATCATGGGAATATGAGTACCCCAAGCGGAAGCAAAAACAATATGTTTGCAAACAAACCAAATGAAAAAGCAAGTGGTCCTTATGTTTGTTGCAACAACAAGACGAGATTCTTGGAAGCTCTCATGACAATACATGCTCTTAATGGAATTGTGGTTGCACACAAAATATCGGAGAGAGAAATTGTTCAACAATTTTGTTACAACACACAAAACATCATTATCTAAAAGCGAAGAAACATGAATGTCACAAGGGGAGATAATACCGTTAACATGCTTGCAATCAAACCATAGGAAAGAGCAATTTGCCAACATGAAAGATGCAAAGCATGCAAAAGGTATCAAAGCTGGGTTCGATCTTGAACTCACTCGTGGGATGCTATCTAGAGCTCTTTTTGTCAATTCGTGCTCAACCGAGGTTGACATTCTCATGCGGGCACCTACACACATCATACACAAAAGGAAGAACGTGTGTGCATGGTAGAGATAGACATCATCCATCATGACGTATCTCTTCTTGTGCACATCACCATTAATTTCAATCAAGTATGAAATAGAAGCATGGTGAGTATGTGTTATGGGGTAACCCCTTGGGGTGGCCCGATCTTTCACGAATTTCCACGAGAAACGAGGGGAAAGCGGTGGTCAGGGGAAGAAGGGGATGAAAACCACGAACACATGCACACAATCACGATACACGCCGATCTCTCACGCCGGTGGCAACCGGTCCAACATAATCTCTGGGATCGGTGTTGGGCGAAGCTCTCTCTCCACGCCAACAACGGGGGACGAGGTGCTTGGTGAGACCTTGACGACTTGGGGCCGAGAAACCGAGAACCCAAGGCCTTGTACAACTTGAACGCACTAGGCAAGATCCAAGAGGAGGGTGGATAATAGGGTGCCCCTTGGTAGGAGCATGAGACCAATAGATTGAAAGATCCTCAAAGGGGTGTACTTAATCTATTATTATCCAAGTCTAGGGTTTACAATGGAGGGTGGGGGCTATTTATAGGCCAACCACATAAACAGGGGTATTTTAGGAACAAATAGCGAAATATAGAGAGGGGGAGAATGAGCCGACTTAACACGATCAGGTCCATACACATCGGTAGTACCGGTCACGACAGTAGTACCGGTCATTGACCAATAATGCTTCCGGGCCAGTAGTGCCGCTTGTAGATCTGGGACTTCTTGTTGGCGTCGTCTGTTGGTGGCGGTAGCAGGGGTGCGTGGTCCCAGTACCGGGTCCAGGCGATAGTACCGCCGATGTAGAGTATTTGGCTCTGTTGGCATCGTCTGGTGGCGGTGGCAGTGATAGTGTTGCTGGCGGTAGTACCGTCGCCGAGTCCGATAATACCGCTAGCAGAGGGCATTTGGTTCCCTCATTGGTGCTCCTCCGTTCTCTGGGTCATTCTCTTCGTACCTGATGATGCACAAGGTATGCGTATGAAGTAGCAGGCCATCCAAGGGTGTATCGAAGTCACACAAGGAGAGGAGCGAGTTCACCTTAGCTTGAAGGAGTTTGGCTCGGGCGCAAGTCATGGGTCCACTTGGGGAGCTCGTGGGAGTAGATGTAGTAGCGGTCGTAGGACAGGCTGCATCAGCTCCCCCCCCTTGGGAAAGAGTCGTCCTCGACTCTTCAACCTTCTCAACCTAATCTTCTCCATGGTAGGGTGAGAGGTCCTTGACATTGAATGTCGAGCTCACAAGATACTTTGATGTTGGGATATCGATGATATAGGCGTTGTTGTTTATCCTCTTGATAGGGCAAAGGTGTCCGATCTTTCGATGAGATGAAGATAATCGATTTGGTGGAGTTCGGGCTTGACGATCCGACTACGGCGAAAGCACGGCGTAATGCAATCGCTAGGCCAATCTCACGGAGGTTACCGATCCTACGGGAACACGATCGGCGACTGAGGGTCTTAATTCCTACCTGAAATCGAGAACAAGTAAGAACCAATATTGCAATCTAGATATTTCGGATTAAGAGGAAAGCTTTATTGAAGAGGTGGGATCCTGAATAGGTGCGAAGTACAAGAGGCCTCTGTGACGCTCGAGCCTTGGCGAAGTTGCGACTATGGCTAACTTAATGTCTAAATAAAATCCGAGTCTAGGGGGTCGGCTATGGGGAGTATTTAAGGGCGAAAAGGTGGGGTTTCGGCCAGCCATGGAAGTGGTGGCCGAATCCAACCCTAAAAGTCCTTTTCCCCTCAAATACGGACTCTAAAAAGTGGCTAATTAAAATCCTGCGAAAATTACATGGGCCTGGCCCAAAATAAAGGTGTCGCAACACCATATTAAGCTATGGACAATTAGAAAGTATTGATCTTGAATATTTCGTCCAAGCCTTCTTTCTTCATTATGGTGGCCTCAAAGTTCTGAAATCTTCATCTGTGGCCTTCTCTTGGATCATCACATGCTTCTTGCCATCTCCATGCATGGCCATGCTCAATGCTTGTCCCTCTCATCCATGCTTGGTCCATCATTCCTAAGAGTAAGAAATATATCTGATTTAGGCAGCATCATATTCTCATGTATGTGAGGAATAGTTCCAAGAAGCGAAAGTACGAGAGTTAAGTTGTTTGTACGAGATCTTGTGATGGGTCCTTGTATGTGTGTTGCTGTAGGTACAGCGATTGTATCAATAGTAGGGATGTCCACATCATGCTCCGTTCTTGAATTGAAGTCCCTCGGCGCAATCTCATCTTCCTCACCAAAGTAAGGCTTCAAATCTGCAATGTTAAGCGTGGGACTAACTTGGTACCAAAGTCTGCGGCAACTCAAGTTTATATGCATTATAATTTATTTTCTCTAACACCTTAAAGGGACCAGCAGCACGTGGCATTGACTTAGACTTGCGTAAATCAGGAAAACAATCTTTACGCAAATGTAACCAAACAAGATCGCCAACATCAAACACAACATGCTTTCTCCCTTTATTCCCAGCAAGTTTATACTTAGCATTCATGTGTTCAATGTTATTTTTAGTAGTCTTATGCAAGTTTAATATCATTTCAGCGCGTTGTGTAGCATCCAAATTATGTTGCACCGAAGAAGGTAAAGGCAATAAATCAATAGGTGCACGAGGAACAAAACCATACACAATCTCAAATGGGCACATCTTTGTGGTAGAATCCAACGAACGATTATAAGCAAATTCTATATGAGGTAAACACTCTTCCCACAATTTTAAGTTCTTCTTTAAAACAGCCATAACATAGTAGACAAAGTTCTATTTACTACTTCAGTTTGACCATCAGTTTGGGGATGACATGTAGTACTAAAGAGCAATTTAGT
The DNA here is from genome assembly GCA_023614405.1 of Avena insularis. Taxonomy (NCBI): domain Eukaryota; kingdom Viridiplantae; phylum Streptophyta; class Magnoliopsida; order Poales; family Poaceae; genus Avena; species Avena insularis. The sequence goes on along the minus strand of JAJUPC010000639.1, from coordinate 123,855 downwards.
CCCCAACTTAGCCCATAAACATCTCCAAAAGTGGCTAAGAAATTTAGTATCACGATCAGAGACAATAGTATTTGGCACACCATGCAAACGAACAATTTCATGAAAGAACAAATCAGTAATATGCGCAGCATCATCCGTTTTATGACAAGGAATAAAGTGTGCCATCTTAGAAAACCGATCCACAACAACAAAAATACTATCACTCCCCTTCTGTGTTCGTGGCAATCCCAAAACAAAGTCAATAGAAATATCCTCCCAAGGAACACTAGTAACAGGAAGAGGCATATATAAACCATGTGGATTAAGGCAAGACTTAGCTTTTGACAAGTAGTGCGGTGCCACAAATCTCTCAACATAGCGTGGCCAAAAGAAGTGTGCAAGAAGAACATCCTCCGTCTTCTTGACACCAAAGTGTCCCATCAATCCTCCTCCATCGCCTCCTATAACAACAAAAGATGAGCGGAACTATCCGAATGCATAGTTTGTTGTACGGAACACATATCCATCATTGAAGACGTACTTGTTCCATGTTCTACCATCTCTAATATTCTGCAACACATCTTTAAATTCAGCATCTTGCACTTATTTTTCCTTAATAGTTTCTAATCCATAAAATTTGAAGTCAAGTTGAGATAACAAAGTATAGCAGTAGTGACAAAGCATCGACAATAATATTATCTTTACCCTTTTGTGTTTGATAACATAAGGAAAAGACTCAATAAACTCAACCCACTTTGCATGACGACGATTCAACTTAGCTTGACTACGAATATGCTTCAAAGATTCATGATCGAATGTATAACAAATTCTTTAGGCCATAGATAATGTTGCCAAGTTTCTAATGTCGAACCAACGCATATAATTCTTTATCATAAGTAGAATAGTTCAGACTAGCCCCACTCAATTTCTCACTAAAATATGCAACAGGTTTTCCTCTTGTAATAACACCCTCCCAAACCAATTCCACTAGCATCACATTCAAGCTCAAAAGTCTTAGTAAAATCAGGAAGTTGGAGTAAGGGAGCATGTGTTAGCTTATCTTTCAATATGACGAAGGCTTGTTGTGCATCGCCCCAAACAAAGGGCACATCCTTCTTGGTAAGCTCATTCAGCGGCGACAATTGATCAAAGTCTTTGACAAAGCGCCTATAAAAACCAGAGGCCAAGAAAACTCCTCACTTGTGACCGTCTTGGGCTGCGGCCAATTCTCAATAGCTTCAATCTTGGCTGGATCCACTTCAATACCCTGTGATGTAACAACATAGCCAAGAAACGCAACACGATTGGTGCAAAAGGTGCACTTCTCAAGGTTACCAAACAAACGTGCATCACGTAAAGCATTGAAAACAGCACGTAAATGGTCCAAATGATCCTCTAAAGATTTGCTATAAATCAGAATATCATCAAAGTAGACTACCACAAAACGTCCAATGAAAGCACGTAAAACTTCGTTCATTAATCTCATGAAAGTGCTAGGTGCATTAGTTAAACCAAACGGCACTACTAACCACTCATATAAACCGAACTTAGTTTTAAATGCTGTTTTCCATTCATCTCCTAATTTCATACGAATCTGGTGGTAACCACTATGCAAATCAACTTTAGAAAACATGGTAGAGCCACTCAATTCATCAAGCATGTCATCTAAACGTGGAATAGGATGACGATATCGAATAATAATATTATTGATAGCTCTACAATCAGTACACATGCGCGAAGAACCATCTTTCTTAGGTACCAAAATAATAGGAACAACACAGGGGCTAAGGGACTCACGAATATGATCTTTGTCGAGTAGTTCCTGAATTTGACGTTGTATCTCCTTTGTCTCCTCTGGATTGGTTTTATATGGCGCGGGGTTGGGCAACATGGCACCAGGAATTAGATCAATTTGGTGCCCAATTCCTCTAATAGGAGGTAGTCTGAGTGGCGGCTCAATGGGAAAAGGCGTCCTCATATTCCTGCAAAAGGTTAGCAATAGCGGGTGGCAAAGAAGGAGGCATATCCTCAAATGAAAACAAAACCTCTTTGCAGACAATTGCATAACATTGAGTATTGTTTACATCTAGTTCAGCAATATCAATTTTATTTGCAAGCATACATGGACTCTTCAAACGAATTTCAGTAGCATGTGTAGAATCAGATTTAGTGTTCTTTGGTGGTATAAAATCTGCAGCAACAATCTGATTTTCACTTTTATTTTTCTCCAGTTTTAGCTCTACTAGCTCTAGCAAGATCATCTTTTAAAATCTGTTAGGAGTCATAGGTTTTAGACCAATTTTCTTTCCATCATGCATAAGGGAATAGTGATTAGTTTCGCCATTATGAACAGATTCTCTATCAAATTGCCATGGTCTACCAAGTAACAAAGAACAAGATTGCATAGGTACAACATCACAATCAACAAAATCAGAATATGTACCAATAGTAAAATGCACGCAGCGTCGTTCTTGTTACCTTGATCTTGCGAGAACTCTCAAACCATTGGATATAATATGAATGTGGGCGTTGTCTTGTTGGGCAAGCTTCTCTACCATGTCGACAACGGCGGATTATTACAACTCCCTCCATCAATGATGATCCGTATAGCTCTTTCCTTGACAACACCACGTGTTTGGAACAGGTTGTGGCGTTGATCTTGCTCAGATTTGCTCAATTGCACACTCAACACATGTTGTGTAATTAAGCTCTTGTATTGATCGGCACTTCATCTCCCATTACCTCTATCTCTTCATCGACATCGAATTGTCTCCATCTCGAGCGAAATAAGGGCTAGTGTATCTTCATCAAAGTCACTTTCGCTGAATCGTATTGACCATCTTCCGCACCATCATCACACGTTGTGTTGTGCACTGTCTCTCAATATGACCAAAACTCCAGCACTTGCGGCATTGTATATCCTTTGTCTTACCCGTGGAAGCCATAGAAGATGCACTACGAGCATGAGCATTGGATGACGGTGGAGGAGCATTGGAAATCTTGTGGTGGTCTTGGATGTGGTAGTAGCTGGTGGCGAATCACGAGGGCTGATTGTCGGGATGTCCAAGTGGATGTGCGACCTGCAGATTATTAGTCCTCCTCCATGGTGTTTGGCGATCCTGCACTTCACGTTCGACTTTGCAAGCAAGATGAAACAAGCGAGTGATAGAATTATATTCCTTATAATCTAAGATGTGCTGAATGTCCTTGTTTAATCCACCAAAAGCGTGCAAGCATTTGTTCATTAGATTCAACAAGACCACACGAACCATCCCGTTTGCAATTCACGATAATACTCTTCTACAAAATTTTTCCCTTGCTCTAAGCGTGTGATTCTTTAGTAAATCACGTTGATAAGTGGGAGGTACAAAGCGAACACGCATAGCAGTTTTAAAGCAGTCCAAGTACTAGGAATATTAGTAGGATTTAGCGACAATACTCGGACCACCAAAGGGAAGCAAATTTAGTAAATTCACATGTAGCACTAACACGCATATTCTCGGGATATTTTAAGCATGCAAAACGTTGTTCTACTTCCATCTCCCATGTAAGATATGCATCGATTATATTTACCCTCAAAAGATGGAATATTTAATTGAAGCTTTGTAACATGATCATCATCACGTCTTCGGTGGGCGGCGTTGCGGTAGTAATGTCGGGGCGACCAGCGGTACTGTGGAGGTTATTCAACCTCCTCGTCAAACAGATCGTCGTCGTCGAGAATCGTAGTAGTACCGTCGTCTGTCCCCAATGTCGCAGCGGCGAGAAGTCGATGCGCAATGACCAGTCCGAAGTGATCGGGCAGCGGTGCCGTGCTCCATGTGTGGAGTGCGGATGCGGTGACAATCTGTTCAAAATCTCCTTCAACCGAACGTCAAGCTTGGCGTTGAAGGATTTCGAGTCCATCGATCTTGTCCACGGTGTTGGTGAGCTTGGTGTCAAACTCCCCTAAGGCGTATCCATGTCTTGTAGCGGTGACCAGAAGCGGAGAAGTGGGCATGTAGTTCTTCGTTCGTCATTGTGGCGGGGTTCATGAAGTATCTGTCATGGTTAGTCCTTAAAAAGCACAGGTATATACTACGGAAGATGGTGGAAGTCACGCGTAATCCGTCAAGCAATATCTGAAGCTCTTACAAGTTCTTACCAAACAGCGAGGAAAAAGCGATGTGCAACGCGAGGTCGATGGGTCGAGATTGAACCAGCGATTACGAGTCGAGACACCGCATGTGGAGAATATCTGTGGAGCTACGGGAAGGCTTAGCAGGGGTTAGCAATTATCAAAACAGCAATGCAAAAGTTGAAAGAATGCTCAACGACGATGCTTGTGCTGGTCCTAGGCTAGGCCGGTACTAGAGGCGAGCCTAGATCACCAACGATGTCACGACGCGACACAACAAGCAATGTATGATGATATGGCACCTGAAAAGCGAACCGAGATGCGAAAAGCACTATGATGGCGAGTGTCTAGAACTGATCTGAGGGTCTAAAATAGGTTAGCCCCAAAAAAATTGAAATTTTTTATTTTGCTCGGAAGCGGCTTGGCGTAAAAAATATCGCTATAACGGCCGATGGAGAAAAGTGATCCCCGGGGTCGAAAACTAGTATAGCCAGAATTTTTTTTTTTGCTCTCCTTCTGGACTTACGACCGAACTCGGAGCTCGACTCGGACTTTAGCTGAACACGGAAACAACAAAGAAGGAAAGTAAAAAGAAATAACTAGGAAACAATAACTCAACTCGGACTCGTGTCGCGGCAGGATAGGTAATCGGATCCGTGTCGCGGTAGGAAGGCGGTGGCGGAGTGTTTAGGGTTTATGGTGGCTGGGTATATGGCGGTGGAATATGGTGGCGGGATCAGCGAGTGTGGCGGTGACTAGTATGATCAGAACTCGAAAACTCTAAAGGACGAGACACTAAGACCAGCAACTCGACGCGATGATGTAGACACAAATTCAACAATGCAAAAACTGAAAAGATAATGCGAGGCGTAGATTGGTGATGGGATGGATCTAAACTCTAACTGTGTTTTTGGCTTTTTCGTGGGTTATAGGTAAAAACAGATCTAATCTACGAAAACAGTAAAATCTCACCGAGCAACCTGAAATCTGATACCACTTGATAGGGCAAAGGTGTCCGATCTTTCGATGAGATGATGATAATCGATTTGGTGGAGTTCGGGCTCGACGATCCGACTAGGGGGTCGGCTATGGGGAGTATTTAAGGGCGAAAAGGTGGGGTTTCGGCCAGCCATGGAAGTGGTGGCCGAATCCAACCCTAAAAGTCCTTTTCCCCTCAAATACGGACTCTAAAAAGTGGCTAATTAAAATCCTGCGAAAATTACATGGGCCTGGCCCAAAATAAAGGTGTCGCAGCACCATATTAAGCTATGGACGAATTCATAAAGTATTGATCTTGAATATTTCGTCCAAGCCTTCTTTCTTCATTATGGTGGCCTCAAAGTTCTGAAATCTTCATCCGTGGCCTTCTCTTGGATCATCACATCCTTGCTGCCATCTCCATGCATGGCCATGCTCCAATGCTTGTCCCTCTCATCCATGCTTGGTCCATCATTCCTAAGAGTAAGAAATATATCTGATTTAGGCAGCATCATATTCTCATGTATGTGAGGAATAGTTCCAAGAAACAAAAGTACCTGATAGTTAAGTAGTTTGGCACGAGATCTTGTGATGGGTCCTTGTATGTGTGTTGTTGTAGGTACAACGGTTGTATCAATAGTAGGGATGTCCACATCACCTCTTTAGCACTTTGAATGGTCCATCACCTCTTGGCTTGAGTTTGGAGTCGCGTTCCTTGGGGAAGCGGTCTTTACTTAAGTGTATCCACACAAGGTCGTCCTCTTCAAAGATCATCTCTTTCTTGTTCTTGTTTAGCCTTGATGCTTGGCGAAGGACTTGTTGCTCGATCGTAGCTCTTGTGTCTTCATGGAGTTTCTTCATTGTTTGAGCACGCTTGACAACGTCCATGTTGGCACGTTCATGAAGTGGTAGTGGAAGGATATCGAGCGCGGTGAGGGCTCGAAGCCATAAACGATCATGAGCGGGCTCCTCATGGTGGTGGAGTGCTTAAGCGCGGTTGTGGCGAACTTCGGTGTGTGGAATACATTCCTCCAGTCTTTAAGGTTCTTATTTATCAACACCGGAGAGTGTGCCAAGGCTTCGATTGACGACCTCGGTTTGTCCATCAGTTTGAGGATGCGATGCGGACGAGAAGAGGAGCTTGATGCCGAGCTTGGCCATGAGAGTCTTCCAGAAGTAGCTCATGAATTTTACGTCACGGTCGGAGACAATTGTTCTTGGTACACCGTGTAGCCGAATTATTTCCCTGAAAAACAAATTTGCTACATGTGAAGCATCATCGGTCTTATGTACGGAATGAAATGTGCCATTTTGAAAGCGATCCACTACTACAAATATAGAATCATGTCCATGTTTAGATCTAGGCAAGCCTAACACAAAGTCCATGCTAATGTCTGACCAAGGTGCATGAGGAATAGGCAATGGCATATAAAGACCAAAGGGGTTAGACTTAGACTTAGCTTGGATACATGTAGTGCATCGTTGGACATGGCACTCCACGTCGCGCTTCATCTTAGACCAAAAGTAGTGAGTGGAGAGCATGTCATATGTCTTGTCAAGCCAAAGTGACCCATAAGGCCTCCACCATGGGACTCTTGAAGAAGCAAAATTTGGAGAGATGACTTCGGAATGCAAAGCTTGTTTTGTTTGAAAAGAAAACCCTTATGCAAATAGAAATCATCAATCCCTTTGTCTAGTGAACATCTTGCAAAAATTGGTCCAAAGAAAGGGTCGGACGCGTACAAAGATTTGATGTCATCAAGACCCAAGACATTTACTTCGAGCCGCGTAAGAAGGTTTGTGTTTTTGCGAGACAAGGCGTCCGCTACCACATTTTCTTTGCCCTTCTTGTATTTGACAATGTAAGGAAAAGACTCCATGAACTCAACCCATTTGGCGTGCCTTTTACTCAAATTGGCTTGGCCCTTAAGATACTTCAACGACTCATGGTCGGAATGGATGATAAATTCTTTGGGCCAAAGATAGTGTTGCCACACTTGAAGGACTCGAACCAAGGCAACAAGTTCTTTGTCATAAATGGGATAGTTAAGGCGTGCGCCATCAAGTTTCTCACTATGGTATGCAATAGGACGCCCATTTTGCATAAGGACGCCACCAATGCCAATACCACTAGCGTCACATTCGTGAAATCCGGTAATGCAAGAAGTGGTGCTTCGGTGAGCCTCGTTTTGAGCTCATCAAAAGCCTTTTGTTGTGCTTTTCCCCAAACGAATGTGACATTTTTCTTGGTCAATTCGTTGAGGGGCAAGCAATGGTAGAAAAGTCTTTCACAAAGCGACGGTAAAAGCCAGCCAACCCATGAAAACTACGAAGTTCACTAACATTTGTAGGGATGGGCCAATCTCGTATGTCCTTGACTTTTGAGACATCAACTTCAATGCCATTAGAAGACACAACAAAACCAAGGAAAATCAGCTTGTCTTTTGCAAAAGTGCACTTTGGGAGATTAGCATAAAGCTTTTCATGACGAAGGATTTGAATGACCTCCTTAACATGGGTAACATGCTCCTCTAGTGACTTGCTATAGACAAGGATGTCATCAAAGTAAACAACTACACTCTTCCCAATGAGAGATCTCAAAATATGGTTCATGAGGCGCATGAAGGTAGATGGGGCATTAGATAAGCCAAAAGGCATAACCAACCATTCATAGAGACCAAGCTTGGTCTTGAAGGCGGTTTTCCACTCATCACCTTCGGCCATGCGAATTTGGTGGTAACCACTACGAAGATCAATTTTCGAAAATATAGTGGCTCCACATAACTCATCAAGCATGTCATCAAGACGCGGTATAGGATGTCGATAACGCACGGTGATAGCATTGATTGGACGACAGTCCATGCATAACCGCAACGTATCATCCGTTTTAGGGACTAGAATCACGGGGACCGCGCTTGGGCTAGTGCTTACTTGGATCAAACCTTTGGAGACGAGTTGGTTGATTTGACGTTCGATCTCCTTTGTCTCTTACGGGTTAAATGCGTCTGGTAGCGGTTTGGGAGTGGGCGCCGGGTATGAGGTCGATCACGGTGCTCGATTCCACGAAGAGGAGGAAGGCCATGAGGAAGCTCTTGGAAATACATCTTGGAATTCTGCAAAATAGCCATCAAAGGAGGAGGAACATTTGTCAAGTCGTTAGTTCCTTGCGCTAGTCCCTTGCATACAAGGACATAGTGCAAGATGGATGGGTTGTTCCGCACTTCTCTCATCTCACTTTTGGTGGCAAGAAGAACACTCTTAGTTTTTCCACTCGAGTGTGGCTTGTAGCTCTCACTCACTATGGTGTGGCTCTCTCGCTCACCACTCTTCTCACAAGGTGTTTTTGTGTATTGCGCCCTCGCTAAAGTCTTTGCATTGTCCGCAATTATTTGGCTAGGAGTCATTGGTTGCAACACACAAGTTTTATCAAGCCATTTGAAGGTATAAGTGTTTGAGTGACCATCATGCAAAGCACGCTTGTCATATTGCCACGGCCTTCCGAGCAACATATGGCAAACCGTCATTGGGACCACGTCACATTCCACCGTGTCCTTGTAGGGCCCAATTGAGAACGTTACCGAGACGGTGTGCTTGATCTTAACGGATCCTTGGTCACTTAGCCATTGTATATGGTAGGGGTGTTTATGCGGATGGAGGGTGAGGTTGAGTTTCTCACACAATTCCGTGCTTGCAAGATTGTGGCAACTCCCTCCATCGATGAAAACTTTGATGGACTTCCCATTGATCTTGCGACGCGAGTTTGGAAGATGTTCGGCGTTGGTCTTCATTCTCATTGACTTGGGTAGTTAAGACCCTTGTGACCTGGCGATGGACTTGCGTCATGCTCACATAAGAAGTTCTTGGTCCTCTTCCAAATGTTGCCTTGCCATGGCTTCCTTGACCCTTGCATCAAACTCTTCTTCACTCAAGTATTCTTCATCGCCGTTGTCATGGATGAACAAAACTTTCTTGTTTCCACATGCGGCCGACTTGTGTCCTTTGCCTCCACACTTGTAGCATTCACCATTGAATGGTTGATCATCCCTTGTGTTTTTGCCACTTGGGGGCTGTTTTCCTTGAGGGGGTGTTGGCTTGAAGGGAAGCTTGGTGGTACTTGAGGAGCTTCCACTTGGTGTTGTTGTAGTAGTGGTTGGTGCTTGCTTGTAGGTGAAGTACGTCTTTGGCTTGTTGTACTTGATGTCCCCTTGCACTTGACGCTCGGCCTTTGATGCGATGTGCACAAGCTCAACCATGTTGTTGTACTTTTGGAACTCGGTGATGCGCTTGATGGGATGGTTCAAGCCATTGAGGAAGCGTGCCATTGTTTGTTCATCTCGCTCTTCAATGTTGGCACGGATCATGTTGAGCTCCATTTGCTTGAAGTACTCTTCCACGGTCTTTGTCCCTTGACTAAGCGTTTGAAGCTTGTTGAAGAGGTCACGCGTGTAGTGCGAAGGAACAAAGCGGGATCTCATATGGGCCTTCATATCTTGCGAGTTGGACTTGTTCCCACCAAAGGTTGGCATACTCATCGAACTCGAGGGATGCCATGGCCATCATCTTCTCATTGCTATAGTTGTGCATGCGGAAGATCTTGTCGACCTTGAGTTCCCACGAGAGATATTCCTCGGGTTCATTGGAACCGGTGAACTTGGGCATGGTGAATTTGAGCTTGCCGAAAGTTTCTTCTCCATTGCGGTTCCGGTTGCGGCGGTTGCCATGATTTTGGCGGTCATCATCATCATCCGAGCTCTCATGTCTTGCTTGGTGATGGTTGCGTTGCCCTTGCGGTTGTTGAGGTGCCGCATTTGGTGGAGGAACTTGGTTTTCACAACGAGCTTGGGGAGCTTGCTCGTGTCGTTGGTGATGTAGCCCGACCTACGGTCGTTACCACATCTTGGTCTCCAACTTATGCCAAGTCGTCATGGACTCCAAAGGTGAATCCATTCCTCTATGCGAGCCCCCTTCCTACCCTATTGAATGCTATGCTACTTCATACTCCGTCACATATGCATGATAGGTTCACATTGACAAGTACGGAGGCAAGGGAGGAAGCCCGGAGCATCAAGCCCGACAAGACGGAGGCTTGGAAGAGGAGGCGGAAGAAGACAGATCGCCAAATGCTCTCTGTCGCTAGCGGTACTACCGGACCTAGCGACCGGTACTACTGGCCCTGACTACCGCCTGCCGCCACCAACAGACGACGCCAATATAAGCCAAATACTCTCTGTCTCCGGCGGTACTACCGGACCTGGAACCGGTACTACCGGTCTACGGCACTATCGCCCCCACCACCGCTTCTGAGCGGCTCAGGGTGGCGCTCCAGGCCATAAGCGGTACTACAGGTCCCAGGCGGTACTAGGTGTTGACGGTACTACGGGACCAAGTCCGGTACTGAGTCTGTGTGAAGCAGCACTTTGTTGGGCCTTTGGCCCATGTACCCCTTTAGCTCGTCCAAACCCTAGTTTTATTCCCAAACTACCCTTGTTTTGTGGTTGGCCTATAAATAGAGCCCCCACCCCTCATGTACCCCTTAGGCATAGATGATAGACTAAAGAAAACCCCCATTGTGGAATCTCTAGTTTTGCCTCATCCCCTTTACCAAGGGGACCGACTATCGTCACCAACCTCGATTGGACTTTGCATCATGCATCCATCGTTGAACAAGGCCTTGGAGTTCGACGTCTCGTCTCCAAGTTGTCAAGACCCTCCCCAAGGTGTTCTTCCCTCTCCGATGTGGATTTGAGGGAGCACGTTGACCGATCTTTCCTTGCGAGGATTCTATCGGACCGGTGGCCCCCGTTCGGGAGCAATCGGCCTTGTATCGTGTGAGTTTTGCGTGTGTTCATCATGTTCTTCGCGAGGTGTGTGTTCGCTTCCGCTACCTTCTCCCTTTCCCCTCGCTTTCCCATCGATTTGACCACGAGATCCGTGAAGATCGGGCACCCAAGAGGTTAACCCTCCATCATCTGGTATCAGCAGCTTTTGGTTGCCACGGATTTCTCATCGATTTGGTGTTTTCCCCATAAATTCGAAAATTCAACCAAAAACAGCCCCAATTCGTGTTTTGGATCGATCTGTGATTTGAGTGAGTTTTGGTAGGTTTTGATCCGTGGATTACTTGCTAAACTAGTTGATCTACCTTCCCCTGCGTTCCCATGGCCTAATTCCTTGATTTCCCCCTTCGATTTGGTGTTTTTCTTGAAGATTTTCCGCCCAAATCGCCCCAAAATCGCGAAAACGCGTCGGATCTGGGTTTCTCTGTCTCGAGCGGTACTACCGCTCCAAATCTACGGTACTACCGCCAACCGGTACTACCGGGCCCAAAATCCGGTACTACCGCCCAAGACAGAAAGAAAACAGCAGGTTCCAGATTTCAGCCTCTCACCGTTTTGAGCATAACTTTTGCATCCGAACTCGGATTTTGGTGTTCTTTAGCTCGTTTCGAAGAGGAGAAGGAGATCTACATCATCATCGACATTGTTCATGCTATGTACTCCATCCAAATTCCGTGATCAAGGCGGAATCCAACAATAAAGGGTGAAGATCGTCGATGAAAGGTATAAACATTCCGCGACTTCTCCCCACTTGCATTCCTTTGTGAACCCCACTATCTTTGCGAGCAACAAACACCTATTGAGACTAGTTCCTCTTATGATTGCTTGGGCTATGCACATTTGATACCTTGTAGATTCCGAGCAAACATTGTGGGCGCTATCTCATATAGTAATCTTGTATAGTTGTTGGCACAAGGAAGAGGCAAGTGAAAAAGAAAATAAAAGAGTGAAAGAAAAAGAAAAAAATAGAAAAAGGAAAAGAAAATAAAAGAAAGAGATATACATGTGCCTTATAGAATAGGAAGCGCAAGCTCGATGAACATCATATAGGTGGTACTTATTGTGCATATCTTGTAGCCCACCAATTTTGTGCAATCGAACTAGCGTCTCTTCTTGTACTTGTGTGACACGAGCTTATAGTCTTCGCTAGGTAATCATTTGGTTCTTAGCTCACTTTGTCCGTCGCACAAGTCCCATTTATCCCACCGTGTGTGTTTCCTTGTATATATTCCCTATCTTGTGGATTGACTTGTTTTGCTTTGTGATCATTATGGTTCTTTACTTGCCATTACAACATCTTGATTTCGGATTGATTCTTGACATGCCACTTTCCATACCTATCCACCATAGGCCTTGTGTGTGTGTGTTTTTTGGTTCGTAGTTGGTTTTGGTGTTCCGCGTGAACTTCACTTTGCTTGGTTTATTGCTCTCAAGTGTGGCCACTTATGCGTCTGATCTTCAAGGTAAAGTAAGGTTTGACGTTGTATCCCTAACTCCCACTACCACTTCCATATACACCGCTTGGTCTTATGCATCATGTCTAGGGACTCCGGAACCGAGGATGATATCTATGAAGAATCCATGATGAGCCACTGACTATGACTCCACAAGTATAAAGGACATGACGGAGCACAACACCGACAATGGCTCCGCATGCTTTGAGGACCCGGAGCACTACACCTACGATGACTTCACATGCATGGAAGACATGGAGCTCTACGTCGACAATGGCTCCTCATGCATGGAGCCTATGGAGCACTACACCGACAATGGCTCCACATGCTTGGGTGATATGGGGTACTACACCAACAATTACTCCCCAAGCATGGATGACTTCGAGTGCGACATCGACGACGCCTCGCCAAGCATGGAGGACAAGGAGAACTTCATCGAGTTTGATGGCTCCTCCACGAGCCATGAAGAATTCCTCCACCGCGTGGAGATGGAAGCCTACTATGCCAAGCAAGAGGAGGCGCATCATCAAGATTCCATGACCTTCAAGGCCAAGCGTGCCACACAAAAGGGCACCACCTACTTCGATGATCCACCTCCAAGGCGACAAGTGCCACCACCTAGATGGCGTCAAGCGCCACCATCTCCAAGGCGCCAAGCTCCATCACCTCCAAGGCGTCAAGCTCCACCATCTCCAAGGCGCCAAGCTACATCACCTCGAAGGCGCCAAGCTCCAACTCCTATCCAAACAAGAGTGGCGTCCAAACATCATATACATCAAGAGGCGCCAAGAAACAAGAATCTTCATCGACAAACATCCTCTCATGAGCATCGCCACCATAAAGAGGATACAAGAAATCGTCTAAGGCATCTTCGCCACCAAGACGAAGAATTCAAGATGAGCACCAACCATAATGCTCAAGCAAGCTCAAGAAGGCACCACAAGCACAAGAAGAGTGCCAAGGCAAGTGATCATCGTCGCGAGTGTCATGTGGACGACCAAGTGCGCCACCTACATCAACCATCGGCAAGGCACGCCAATGACCTCTGTCGACACCATCATAGGGCACCTTCAACTACTCGTCCCACCACCACAATGGCACCAAGAGTAAGCCTTCCTCCACGCCATCAAGCTTCAATGCCTACGCTTGACTTCCACGACCTCGCCAACGAGGAAAATGTAGACCTCTACTTCGCCAAGTTGGATAGCATGAGCCTACCTCCACCACTACTACGAGATGGCCACAAGATGGTCGAGCATGGGATTTTCCCTTCGACCATGGAGGAGAGCAATGATGCCCATCTTATGGCATCCAACCTTGGAGGCGACAAGGTCAAGAATGGTGAGCATGGGATTTTCCCTTCACCAAAGGAGGCGCATGGAGCTGAGGAAACCGAGCCTATCCCCATATGCTTGAGTGATGATGTGGTACCAATCCCATGTGAGTATGAGAGCCACTTAGCCCACTTGAGTGAGAACAAGAGTGTGATGAGTGACTCCACCTTATGTGAGATTGAGTGCTTCCACTTGGAGGGCATGAGCGATACTCCTAGTGAGTTGAGAGTGGTAGTTGATAGGTCAAGTGAGACCATTTCAATCTCTAACAACTTACCCTCTACCTCTAGTGTGTTCTCTTGTGTTGTGCTAGGTTCCATGGAGGAAGACGCGCCAAGCCATGAAGCAATGATGCCTCAATTGGAGAAGATGTACATGGTGCACGAAGATGATGTTATGCCATGGCTACATCAAGAAGACGAAGTCGTCCACAAGGAGGCCACTACTTCCACAACACCCACTTCATATGAGAGGTATGAACAAGGTAATAATAAGGGTGTTGATGATGCCATGATCCCACTAGTGGACATGATGAATTGTGAGGATATGCATGCTATGGATGATACTTGTGACATTACATATGCTTCATCCACTTTCCCATGTGATGATTTGCCTTTGCATAATATTGATCATGTGGAATTGTTTGATTGCGATATCATTGCCATAAACATGCCATGCTATGCATCTTGTGTGTATCCTCCAATTGCTTCGGACTTGTCTTGTCATACTAGTCTTTCAATTTCTCCAGTTGCTTGCGATAAGATGAATGCTTGCTATTTCACTTGTTTTGCTTGCAACAATATTGATCTTATGCATTATAATGAGATGGCCCCCATAGCTTTCTCAATTTTTGGAGATTTTGATGATGGCCATGATAAGCATGTTCCCCACTTGCATACTCACCATGCATCTATTTCATACTTGAATGACATTAATGGTGATGTGCACAAGAAGAGATACGTCATGATGGATAATGTGTATCTCTACCATGCACACACGTTCTTCCTTTTACATATGTTGTGTGTAGGTGCCCGCACGAGAATGTCAACCTCGGTTGAGCACGAGTTGACAAAAAGAGCTCTTGAGAGCATCCCACAAGTGAGTTCAAGATCGAACCCAGCTCTGATACCTTTTGCATGCTTTGCATCTTTCATGTTGGCAAATTGCTCTTTCCTATGGTTTGATTGCAAGCATGTTAATGGTATTATCTCCCCTTGTGACATTCATGCTTCTTCGCTTTTCGATAATGATGCTTTGTGTGTTGCAACAAAAATGTTGAACATTTTCTCTTTCCGATGTTTTGGGTGCAACCACAATTCCATTAAGAGCATGTATTGTGATGAGAGCTTCCAAGAATCTCGTCTTGTCGTTGCAACAAACATAAGGACCACTTGCTCTTTCATTTGGTTTGTTTGCAAACATAATACTTTTGTTTTGGATATGCTTCCTTGTGTGTTTTTGCCCAATTCTCCTATTCTTGCATCAAAGATGTTGTTTGAAATTTGGATCCAATGCTTTGAATGCCCCACTTCTATGTTATATGGAGTTTTTGAGTTTCCACATTTGGATGATGTTCAAACGATTTCCATGCACATTGACCTTGCATATGCATCCCGCTTGCTATACTTGAGTTGTGCTAATCGTGTTGTGAACAAGAATGGACATGCCACATTTGACATGCTCCTCTATCACGCACGAAAATATTTTGCTTGGTCTTTGTTGTGTGAAGGTACAAGTGCATACACGTCAACCTCTATGGACTATATGTTGACAAGAAGAACCGAAGAGAGTTACCTATGGCTACCCTTCATCGAGCTATCTCTACAAGCTAAGGTGACTTCCTTCTACTTGAGGACTCATGCAATAATCTTCATGAATTGGCTACGCTTTGAGTGTTGCTTTGCTTTTGTTGTGAGCTTTGTAGGCTTCAAGGAAGGTGAAGGAACATTGAAGTATTGTCAAGTCAATCTTCCCGAGGACGACTATATGGTGAACCCCAGGATCAAGAAGGCCTCTCGACCGCTTCTACTTTGTGATGAGCATGTAGAGTCGAGGACGACTCTTTTTGAAGGGGGGGAGCTGATGTAGCCCGACCTACGGTCGTTACCACATCTTGGTCTCTAACTTATGCCAAGTCGTCATGGACTCCAAAGGTGAATCCATTCCTCTATGCGAGCCCCCTTCCTACCCTATTGAATGGTATGCTACTTCATACTCCGTCACATATGCATGATAGGTTCACATTGACAAGTACGGAGGCAAGGGAGGAAGCCTGGAGCATCAAGCCCGACAAGACGGAGGCTTGGAAGAGGAGGCGAAAGAAGACAGATCGCCAAATGCTCTTTGTCGCCAGCGGTACTACCGGACACAGCCCCATTACTCGCCACCAACAGACGACGCCAATGAAGCCAAATACTCTTTGTCTCCGGTACTACTGGGACTGAACTGTACTACGGTCTCACTGGACTACCGCCCCACCGCCCGCCATGACGGCTCCGGTGATGCTCCAGATAAGCGGTACTACCGGTCCCAGAGCGGTACTACCGGTGTTGACCGGTACTACCGGACCCAAGTCGGATTACCGGCCTGAGTGCTCATACAAGACTGTTGGGCCTTTGGCCCATGTACCCCTTTAGCTCGTCCAAACCCTAGTTTTATTCCCAAACTACCCTTGTTTTGTGGTTGGCCTATAAATAGAGCCCCCACCCCTCATGTACCCCTTAGGCATAGATGATAGACTAAAGAAAACCCCCATTGTGGAATCTCTAGTTTTGCCTCATCCCCTTTACCAAGGGGACCGACTATCGTCACCAACCTCGATTGGACTTTGCATCATGCATCCATCGTTGAACAAGGCCTTGGAGTTCGACGTCTCGTCTCCAAGTTGTCAAGACCCTCCCCAAGGTGTTCTTCCCTCTCCAATGTGGATTTGAGGGAGCATGTTGACCGATCTTTCCTTGCGAGGATTCTATCGGACCGGTGGCCGCCGTTCGGGAGCAATCGGCCTTGTATCATGTGAGTTTTGCGTGTGTTCATCGTGTTCTTCGCGAGGTGTGTGTTCCCTTCCGCTACCTTCTCCCTTTCTCCTCGCTTTCCCATCGATTTGACCATGAGATCCGTGAAGATCGGGCACCCAAGAGGTTAACCCCTCCATCAGTTGGCGGGGTTGAGGACGCGGAGGAGGTTGTGCATCCTCATGACGAGCTTGGGGAGCTTGCTCTTGTTCTTGTCGCGGTTGATGCCGAGGAGCATTGTCTTGCGCCATGTGGCGAGGAGGACGTCGAGCCGCATGCGCAATGGGCTACTCTCGTTCTTCTTGATGTGGAGGAGGCTCTTCATGATGATCATGATGTCGACGTTGACGTTCATGTCGGCGATGACGCCTTGGTGGATCTTCGAGTGCTTCACGTCGACGGTGATCTTGTTCGTCCTCTTCGGATGCTTCACTTGTAGTTGAAAGAACATGTCGACGGCGATGGGCTTGGTGGTCCATGTGAGGTTGCTCTTGTTGAAGCACAAGTGCCTGTAACACCGCGGTTCTGAAAAGACCGTGGCTTCTATGTGACATGCCAATCCCTGGATCGGTTCATTGGCCCACAATAGAATGAGATGAATAACATAGCAAAATATCCGTGTATCATAAATAACGAAGATCCAGAGTACCATTATTACAATAAAAGCTTAGCTCAAGGCTAGCTCAAATTATTCAGGTAGCAACATAAATAAAGTAATCCTCCATTCTTCAAATTGCCCACAAGTGAACAAGTGCCGAGTGGAGTACCGTGGCCTATATCGATTACTCAGAATCGGAATAACCTGCAACATGAAACGTAGCAGCCCCGAAGGGTCAATACATGGAATGTATGGCAAGTAGAGCTAGTAAAGGAGACAATAGTACTAACATCTACATGCATATTTGGCAAGTGGAGCTGTGTCTGGCTTGCATTTGCAAATACCTTTGTCCTACTTTCATAAACAGTTTTTGATTTTCTTTGAAAAGATCCCAATTAAGTTAACCCAACAATATTAAAATAATTAAGAAGTTGGAATGAGCGAGAAACATGTCATGGAATCAATATCAAGCAACTCAGATGTCCATAACCGGGGACACGGCTAATCGATTAGATTATACACCCTGCAGGGGTTAGTACACTTTACCCATGTGACTTGGCCAGCCCAGCTCGTACAATCACTCTCATTTTGGGTGATGATACGGAGAAGTCCAAGAAGAGACTCTTCGGGAAGTAGCACCCCAATCCCGACGCGCACCGGTCCAACCTACCAAAATTCTACATCTCTGGATACGCGGGTTCGGGTTACCACAACCTACTAAGTCCAACCAACCGCCCATTTCATTATTGGCACATGGTTGTACACGTAAGCTACACAATAAAGAAGCCAATCATTCTCTCTTGATACCTAGGTGCCTTTCCGCAATAAACCACCAAAAATTATCAATCCCATCACACCCAGGAGATTCATTGATTAAGTTGTTTTAGTTTTCACAAACCAATACTTTTAGAAACAAGTCTCAGTGATGTAACCCAGCCCTCGTTCAACATAGCACGGCTAAGCACATCTACCAACGGTGGTTCATCTACAAGGAAGGCCCTACCACATAATAGGACATAGCATAGCGATAGTATCATCCTACACATGCAACTACAAAATACACGACAATGCATTGAAAATAGTAGGACGATATCATGAACAAAGTAGCATCTACTTGCCTTGGTTGTAGCGGTCGGAAGAACAATCCACACACGAGCAAGCGTTGCACTCGTCACAATCTACACGATACAATTGCAATCATAAACAAACAATCCACAAGCATATGCAACAAGATGATGCATGAAGGCATGCAAGGCAAGTGAATTGGTGCTACAGCTGCACCACATAATCCTATTCAATAATACTACTGATTGCATGCATGGAAAATAGTTTTAGCGCTAGGAAAACTATTATGCAAAATATAATGCCCAAAACTAGGGCTAGAACTCAAATAATTCACTACCGGTAGTATACTGTTGGTAAAATCTTGGGAAACTTCTACCGCATAGGCATAGCTATTTAGGAACAGTACCAACTGTAATTACTCAAAAAGGAATTATAAAACTCCCCGAGTAATTAAAACACTGCAGAAAGCCACTAGACAGTTTCTGCAGAAGTTTTTACTGTAAGCCTATCTTTTTAATTCACGATGAGATTTCCCTCGTCCTACTGAATCCAGGGACATATCATACGCAATTTTTGGAGTTACAGATCTTTTTCTACGAATTAATTACTCCAAAAAGGCCATTAACTAATTTGATTAAACTGTACTAAATCTTGCTGCAAAAGTCTGAACCAAAGGTACAGCAAGATTCTACACGACTCACTGAACCTACACATATCTCCTCCAGGTGAACTCACTCTAATAGACCCTTTCATAGACTCAGTAGGTAACTTATACTTATCCACAAAAGCCCTTGATATGAATGAATGCGATGCACCAGTATCGAAAAGTATAAGTGCAGGGTAAGTGTTGATTGGAAACTTACCAATCACAAGGTCAGGCTCATCTGGAATCTCCTCCACATTCATGTGGTTCACTTTGGCCTTCTCGTTGTTGGTTGGCTTCAGTCCTTTCCTCTCCGGACAGTTGTCAGCATAGTGTCCCTTCTGTTTACACTTGAAGCACGTCACCTCACTCAGATCCTTCTTCACAAAGCTGCGATCACGGTTGCGGTCATGTCCACCGTGTCCCCCAGAGTGGTGAGAGTGTCCTCCCTTGTGGCTGTGGTGGCTGTGGTGGCTGCTTCTATGGTTGTCATGACGATGCCCATCGCCTCCATGGTGGTGGCGGTCATGGCTCCCATGGTCACTCCCTCCATGCTTGGAGTATCCATCATATGAAGTGCGAGACTTGTGATGTGAACCAGAGTGATGATTATTACTCTTTCTCTTGCGGTTCTCCACCTGTTTGTGCTTCCCTTCCAAGATTCTGGCCTTGTCCATAAGCTCCTGGAAAGTGGGGCAATAAACCACCAAGATGCTGACCGAAAGCTCATCACTGAGGCCATCCAGGAATCTCTCCCTCCTTTTTGCATCAATGTCAACATCCTCAGGTGCATAACGGGACAGGTTGTTGAACTCCTCAATGTACTCAGCCACGGTGCGATTGGTTTGGCGCAAGTTGCGGAACTCCTTCCTCTTCAGGCTCAGAACTCCTGAAGACACGTGGTTGGTCCTGAAACCTTCCTCAAACATTGCCCAAGTCACGGTGTCCAGCGGGTGGGTGATCTGAAAAGTGTCCCACCAAGAAGCGGTTGGTCCCTCCAGTAGGTGAGCGGCGAACCTCACCTTCTCAGCATCAGTGTATCCAACAGTTACCAGATCCTTGTTGACTGAACGCAACCAGTCGAGAGAAACCATTGGTTCCGTTGCAGTAGAGAACTTAGCTGGCCTTAGCCTCAGAAATCTGGTGAGAGCATCTCCCTGAGGCTGATTGTTTCCATTGTTGTTGTTCTGAGCTGCCATGAACCGAGTCATCACTTGGGTCAGCTGTGCCTGAGCTGCCATGAGTTGCTCCAACTCAGTGGGTTGACGGCGGGGAGGCATCTGCGGTTCAGCACAGGTGAGTTTAGAAAGAATCAACTACGACAATAGGATTCTACCCATGCATATGATCAATCAACAACAAACAATAGCAAACAATCACAAGCAAGCAACACATCAACAAACAAGTGATCCAGCAGTATCCCAGGGGTTATCCTAGCAGTATATACCTACTGAAATAGTTTTACAAGAGTTGACAATGGTTAACCAAACAGTTGATCAACTAAACAACAAAAACAGCAATCTGCCAGAACAGTCCAGCAGCGTTCGCGAATTTTTCCGCCTGACTTAAACTCGTCAGAAAATTTAGCTGATTTTTGCACATATAGTACAGAGAGTTTCGCATCAGCCCAAGTTTTTTCATATTTTTCCCGGTTACCAGAAAAATATGAAAAATCGTACAGTACTGCTGTATCAGCAGAAAACTACAGCGAAAATAACACAGATAGGAACCAAACTTGCCATAACTCTTTCATAAAATTCGCACAAATAATTCCTGGGATATTGGAGTACACAAATAAGCAATTAATCACTCTTAAACTAACACGAACTAAGCTTCATAACGATCGAGACTAATCCTAACGAATTTGCCTAACGTGGACTAATTGGTGGACTTCTATCTACTCCTTGAAGAGGTAGTGGTAGGTCCTTGCGGTCATGCGTTGACGCTTCGGCTCGAGGTACAACCATGGCGGCGGAGTGTACACCTCTCCTAAATCATCACTTGAGATCTCAAACTCCACCTCTTCTGGATCCTCCTCTTCTTCTTCACTCTCACAAGAATCGCAACAACTTCATCTCCTCCACCATCATCGTCTCCATCATCATCATCCTCGTCCTCATCATCATCATCGTTCCCACTGTCATCATTATCCCCATTGTTGCCATCATCCCCATTGTCATCATCAGAGGGTGGATTCAGCTGTGCCTGGAGAGCGGCAATCTGGGCTGTCATAGCTTCAATAGTTTGGTCCCTCAATAGTAGGGATGTCCACATCAGTACCGCTTGAGAAGAGCTCATGGATTGAAGGACGGGTCCATCCCGGTGCCTTGAAGCGTGACGGCGAGGAGCACTTGATTCACTTGAGGAGTGCCGTGATGATCTTGAGTCTCGCGAGCGTGGCCTTGCTAACCCATCAATGAGGCGTTGAAGCTTCTCATCCGTTGAGGCGAGGGCACGACCAAGAGCTTCATTTTGATGACCGAGGTTGTGTTGCATGGCATGCATTTGGCCTCGGACTTCTTCGAAGCGGTTGTCGATGTTCTTGAACTCCACTCAGGCTTCGCTAAATTGTTCATCTTGGCGCCGCTCAAGTGCTTCACAACGGTAGTTGAATTCTCCTCGGACCTTCCAATGGTCCCATCTTGTCATGTATTGTGGTTCGTCCTCCGGAGGTGGTGGTGGTTGGGACGGCTCGCCATTCCTGTCCATGATGCAAAGCCGACAAGGGTTGTATATGGAGAAAAAGGGTACGTAGAGTTAGCCCTTGACCTCACCTTGGAGATTATATCAAACCAATTGCCACACAAAGGAGCGAACAACGTGCAAAGTGAAATGGCAAAGAAACTCACACACAAAGGAGCTACAACTCTCAAAAGCTTTTGGTGGATGGGTAGGATTGTGGGGAAGCCAAAGAACCAACCAAACGCAAAGGATAGTCAAAAGTGGAGAAAATCCAACAACTCAAGTCAAAAGGAAATGGTCAACTCAAAAGGTGACGAGAACCTACGACTACACACACGCGTGGAGAAAAATGGGGTTAGCACGACTATGAAAGTGAGCACGAAATGGCCTAACGAAGACTACGTGATGCAGCCCGTCCTACGGCCGCTACTACATCTACTTCCACGAGCTCCCCAAGTGGACCCATGACTCGCGCCCGAGCCAAACTCCTTCAAGCTAAGGTGAACTCGCTCCTCTCCTTGTGTGACTTCGATACACCCTTGGATGGCCTGCTACTTCATACCCATACCTTGTGCATCATCAGTCTGAAGAGAAGGACCCATCGGACGGAGGAGCACCAAAGAAGAGACCAACGCTCTACGGACCGGCGCCAGTACTACGCTGGCGGCACAACCGCCTCCTACTACCGCCAACAACAGAAGACCCCAGCGCTAGCCAAATTCTCTCACATCATGGCGGATTACGGCCCCGGATCCGGTACTACTGCAAGACGCCTCACCGCCACCGCCACCAACAGAAGGCCCCAGCGCAAGTCCTAGGACGACAAGCGGTACTACCGGGCCAGGGAGCGGAACTACCACATGACCGGTACTACCGGTCGAGCTGGACCGGTACTACCGGACGACACAGAACCTGATCGTGTTAATTCGGCCCAGCGCCTTGTAACCCTCTCTATATTTCGCTATTTGTTCCCAAAATACCCCTGTTTATGTGGTTGGCCTATATATAGCCCCCACCCTCCATTGTAAACCCTAGACTTGGATAATAATAGATTAAGGAAACCCTTTGAGGAACTTATATCTATTGGTCTCATGCTCCTACCAAGGAGCACCGGATTATCCACCCCCCTCTTGGATCTTGCCTAGTGCGTTCAAGTTGTACAAGGCCTTGGGTTCTCGGTTTCTCGCCCCCAAGTCGTCAAGATCTCACCAAGCACCTCATCCCCCGTTGTTGGCGTGGAGAGTGAGCTTCGCCCAACACCGATCCTAGAGATTATGTTGGACCGGTTGCCACCGGCGTGAGGGTTAGGCGTGTATCGTGTTTTGCGTGCGTGTGTTCGTGGTTTTCATCCCCTTCCTCCCCCGACCACCGCTTTCCCCTCGTTTCTCGTGGAATTCGTGAAAGATCGGGCCACCCCAAGGGGTTACCCCATAACATCTTGGTATCAAGAGCAAGGTTGATCACGAATTTCCCCCCAATTTTTCTTTATCCCCCTTAAAATCGAAAATCCCACCAAAAAGAGCCCCAATTTTCCTTCGGATCGATCTCTGGATTTGGTGAGTTTTTCGTGGTTTTGGTCCATAGATCTGTTGCTTTTGGAGTCGATCTATAGCCCCTGTTGTTCCTAGCCCAGCCTTTCGGTCAGATTTCCCACGAATTTGAGGTTTGTGTCAAGTGGATCTCGTTTTCGTTCTTGTTCTGTGACCAGCGGTACTACCGGTCGAGCAGGCGGTACTACCGCCCGTACCAAGCGGTACTATCGCCAGTCACAGAAGCTTTTTCCCTTCCTCTTGACGCCTCACTTTCGTTTGCTGACTTTTCCCTTTTAGCTTGTTCGTGTTTCGCGTGTTTGTCGCCATTTTAACACAAGCTTCCGCATCAAAGTCACCCGCGCTCATCGACACCGCGACACTCGAACATCATCCCCCACCAACGGTTGCAAGTCGTCAACAATACCAAAGGTATAACTTGCGCCACTTTGACAGCCCCATATCTTCCTTTGTGTGTATCTATCCTATGAGAGCAACTCATTTTGTGTTTGTCTAGGCATTGTGCACTTGCCTTCGGAAAGTGAGAGTGTGAGGCCAAATACAAAAGCTAACATAGTAGCATAGAAAGGAAGAAAAAGGAAAAGAATCAAAAAAAAGAAGGAGAAAAGAAAACATACATAGTCTCCCAATACAAAGAGAATACCAAGCTTGTAAGCCAAGAAAGAGAGAAGAAAGAGCGCACCAAGGCAAGTGCACAAATCTATTGCTTATCCTCTTTTGGCAAACGAGTTGTGGTCTCTCCTTGCGTTGGCACGACAACCGAGCGTAGTCTTCGTTAGGACCTTTTGTGCTCATTTTCATAGTCGTGCTAACCCCGTTTTTCTCCACGTGTGTGTTTTCCGTGTTTTTGTAGATCGTATCCTTTTGCTTTTGATCTTTGGTTCTTCACCACGTAGAACAATAACCTTTTGCTTTGATCGTTTCGTTTGGTTTTCCACAATCCTAACCTTCCACCAAAAGCTTTTGAGAGTTGTAGCATATTTGTGTGTGAGTTTCTTGCCAAATTCCACTTTGCACGCTTTTTGCTCATTTGTGTGGCAATTGGTTTGATATAATCTCCAAGGTGAGGTAAAAGGCTAACAATCCGCACCCTTATTCTCCATATACAACCCTTGTTGGCTTTTCATCATGGACAGGCATGGAGAGCCATCCCAACCACCACAACCTCCGGAGGACGACACACAATTCATGACAAGATGGGACCATTGGAAGGTCCGAGGAGAATTCAACTACCGTTGTGAAGCTCTCGAGTGGCACCAAGATGAACAATTTAGCGAGGCCCGTGTGGAATTCAAGAACATCGACAACCGCTTCGAAGAAGTCCGTGGCCAAATGCATGCCATGCAACACAACCTCGGTCATCAAAATGAAGCTCTTGGTCGTGCACTCGCCTCAACGGATGAGAAGCTTCAACGCCTCATTGATGGACTAGCAAGGCCACGCTCGCGTGAATCAAGCTCATCTCGGCACTCCTCAAGTGAATCAAGTGCACCTCGCCGTCACGCTTCAAAGCACCGGGATGGACCCGTTCTTCAATCCATGAGCTCTTCTCAAGCGGTACCATCTCCGCGACACGCCAAGAACGCTATGATGGTGACCTCTCCGCAAGACCTCCACGACGTGAAGCGAACCGGCCACACCCAAGGGCACTTGTGATTCAACAAGAGCAACCTCACATGGACCACCAAGGCCATCGCCGTCGACATGTCCCTTCAACAACAAGTGAAGCATCCGAAGAGGACGACCAAGATCACCCTCGACGTGAAGCACTCGAAGATCCCCCAAGGCGTCATCATCGGCATGATCGTCCACGTCGGCAACAGGATGGTCATGACGAGCCTCCTCCACATCAAGAAGAAGAAGAGCAGCCCATTGCGCATGCGGCTCGACGTCCTCCTCGCCATAGGGCGCAAGACAATGCTCCTCGGCACCACCCACGACAAGAACAAGAGCAAGCTCCCCAAGCTCGTCGTGAGGACCATCAACCTCCTCCTCGTCCTCAACCGCGCCAACAAAACGAGCATGCTCCCCAAGCTCGTCGCCAAAACCAAGTTCCACCACCAAACGCGGCACCTCAACAACCGCAAGAGCAACGCAACCATCACCAAGCAAGACATGAGAGCTCGGATGATGATGATGACCGCCCAAATCATGGCAACCGCCGCAACCGGAACCGCAATGGAGAAGAAACTTTCGGCAAGCTCAAATTCACCATGCCCAAGTTCACCGGTTCCAATGAGCCCAGGAATATCTCTCTTGGGAACTCAAGGTCGACAAGATCTTCCGCATGCACAACTATAGCAATGAGAAGATGATGGCCATGGCATCCCTTGAGTTTGATGAGTATGCAAACCTTTGGTGGGAACAAGTCCAACTCGCTCGCAAAGCAAAAGAAGAGCCTCCAATATCAACTTGGCAAGATATGAAGGCTCATATGAGATCCCGCTTTGTTCCTTCACACTACACGCGTGACCTCTTCAACAAGCTTCAAACGCTTAGTCAAGGGACAAAGACCGTGGAAGAGTACTTCAAGCAAATGGAGCTCAACATGATCCGTGCCAACATTGAAGAGCGAGATGAACAAACAATGGCACGCTTCCTCAATGGCTTGAACCATCCCATCAAGCGCATCACCGAGTTCCAAAAGTACAACAACATGGTTGAGCTTGTGCACATCGCATCAAAGGCCGAGCGTCAAGTGCAAGAGGACATCAAGTACAACAAACCAAAGACGTACTTCACCTACAAGCAAGCACCAACCACTACTCCAACAACACCAAGTGGA
Source organism: Avena insularis (assembly GCA_023614405.1). Lineage (NCBI taxonomy): Eukaryota > Viridiplantae > Streptophyta > Magnoliopsida > Poales > Poaceae > Avena > Avena insularis. Next base: position 97,819 of record JAJUPC010000639.1, on the reverse strand, counting down.
AGCTCCTCAAGTACCACCAAGCTTCCCTTCAAGCCAACACTCCCTCAAGGAAAACATCCCCAAGTGGCAAACACACAAGGGATGATCAACCATTCAATGGTGAATGCTACAAGTGTGGAGGCAAAGGGCACAAGTCGAACGCATGTGGGAATAAGAAAGTTTTGTTCATTCATGACAACGGCGATGAAGAATACTTGAGTGAGGAAGAGTTTGATGCAAGGGTGAAGGAAGCCACGGCAAGGCAACATTTGGAAGAGGACCAAGAACTTCTTGTGTGTGAGCATGACGCAAGTTCATCGCTTGTAGTCACAAGGGTCTTGACTACCCAAGTCAATGAGAATGAAGACCAACGCTCGAACATCTTCCAAACTCGTGCCGACATCAATGGGAAGTCCATCAAAGTTGTCATCGATGGAGGGAGTTGCCACAACCTTGCAAGTACGGAATTGTGTGAGAAACTCAATCTCACCCTCCATCCGCATAAACACCCCTACCATATCCAATGTCTAAGTGACCAAGGATCCGTCAAGATCAAGCACACCGTCTCGATGACGTTCTCAATTGGGCACTACAAGGACACGGTGGAATGTGACGTGGTCCCAATGACGGTTTGCCATATGTTGCTCGGAAGGCCGTGGCAATATGACAAGCGTGCTTTGCATAATGGTCACTCAAACACTTACACCTTCAAATGGCTTGATAAAACTTGTGTGTTGCAACCAATGACTCCTAGCCAAATAATTGCGGACAATGCAAAGGCTTTAGCGAGGGCGCAATACACAAAAACAACTTGTGAGAAGAGTGGTGAGCGAGAGAACCACACCATAGTGAGTGAGAGCTACAAGCCAAACTCGAGTGGAAAAACTAAGAGTGTTCTTCTTGCCACCAAAAGTGAGATGAGAGAAGTGCGGAACAACCCATCCATCTTGCACTATGTCCTTGTATGCAAGGGACTAGCGCAAGGAACTAACGACTTGACAAATGTTCCTCCTTCTTTGATGGCTATTTTGCAGGAATTCCAAGATGTATTTCCCGAAGAGCTTCCTCATGGCCTTCCACCTCTTCGTGGAATCGAGCACCGCATCGACCTCATACCCGGTGCCCCACTCCCAAACCGCGCCGCGTATAACACAAACCCGGAAGAGACGAAGGAGATCGAACGTCAAATCAACCAACTCGCCTCCAAAGGTTTGATCCAAGTAAGCACTAGCCCAAGCGCGGTCCCCGTGATCCTAGTTCCAAAAACGGATGATACGTTGCGGTTATGCATGGACTGTCGTCCAATCAATGCTACCACCGTGCGTTATCGACATCCTATACCGCGTCTTGATGACATGCTTGATGAGTTATGTGGAGCCACTATATTTTCGAAAATTGATCTTCGTAGTGGTTACCATCAAATTCTCATGGCCGAAGGTGATGAGTGGAAAACCGCCTTCAAGACCAAGCTTGGTCTCTATGAATGGTTGGTCATGCCTTTTGGCTTATCTAATGCCCCATCTACCTTCATGCGCCTTATGAACCATATTTTGAGATCTCTCATTGGGAAGAGTGTAGTTGTTTACTTTGATGACATTCTTGTCTATAGCAAGTCACTAGAGGAGCATGTTACTCATGTTAAGGAGGTCCTTCAAATCCTTCGTCATGAAAAGCTTTATGCTAATCTCCCAAAGTGCACTTTTGCAAGAGACAAGCTGATTTTCCTTGGTTTTGTCGTGTCTTCTAATGGCATTGAAGTTGATGTCTCCAAAGTAAAGGACATACGAGATTGGCCCATCCCTACAAATGTTAGTGAACTTCGTAGTTTTCATGGGTTGGCTGGCTTTTACCGTCGCTTTGTGAAAGATTTTTCTACCATTGCTTGCCCCCTCAACGAATTGACCAAGAAAAATGTCATGTTCGTTTGGGGAAAAGCACAACAAAAGGCTTTTGATGAGCTCAAAAAGAGACTCACCAAAGCACCACTTCTTGCATTATCGGATTTCACAAAAACCTTTGAGATTGAATGTGACGCTAGTGGTATTGGCATTGGTGGCGTCCTTATGCAAAATGGGCGTCCTATTGCTTACCATAGTGAGAAACTTGATGGCGCGCGCCTAAACTATCCCATTTATGACAAAGAACTTTTTGCCTTGGTTCGAGTTCTTCAAGTGTGGCAACACTATCTTTGGCCCATAGAATTTATCATCCATTCCTACCATGAGTGGTTGAAGTATCTTAAGGGCCAAGCCAATTTGAGTAAAAGGCACGCAAAATGGGTTGAGTTCATGGAGTCTTTCCTTACATTGTCAAATACAAGAAGGGCAAAGAAAATGTGGTAGCGGACGCCTTGTCTCGCAAAAACACAAGCCTTCTTACACGACTCGAAGTAAATGTCTTGGGTCTTGATGACATCAATTCTTTGTACGCGCCCGACCCTTTCTTTGGACCAATATTTGCACAATGTTCAATAGACAAAGGGATTGATAATTTCTATTTGCATAAGGGTTTTCTTTTCAAACAAAACAAGCTTTGCATTCCGAAATCGTCTCTCCAACTTTTGCTTCTTCAAGAGTCCCATGGTGGAGGCCTTATGGGTCACTTTGGCCGTGACAAGACATATGACATGCTCTCCACTCACTACTTTTGGCCAAAGATGAAGCGCGACGTGGAGCGCCACGTCCAACGATGCACTACATGTATCCAAGCTAAGTCTAAGTCCAACCCCTTTGGTCTTTATATGCCATTGCCTATTCCTCATGCACCTTGGTCGGACATTAGCATGGACTTTGTATTAGGCTTGCCTAGATCTAAACATGGACATGACTCTATATTTGTAGTAGTGGATCGCTTTTCAAAAATGGCACATTTCATTCCGTGCCATAAGACCGATGATGCTTCACATGTAGCAAATTTGTTTTTCAGGAAAATAATTCGGCTACACGGTGTACCACGAACAATCGTTTCCGACCGCAACGTAAAATTCATGAGCTACTTCTGGAAAACTCTCATGGCCAAGCTCGGCATCAAGCTCCTCTTCTCGTCCGCCTCGCATCCTCAAACCGATGGACAAACCGAGGTCATCAATCGAAGTCTTGGCACACTCCTTCGGGTGTTGATAAAGAAGAACCTTAAAGACTGGGAGGAATGTATTCCACACGCCGAGTTCGCCTACAACCGCGCCAAGAACTCCACCACCTTGAGGAGCCCGTTCATGATCGTCTACGGCTTTGAGCCTCTCACCGCGCTCGATATCCTTCCACTACCACTTCATGAACGTGCCAATATGGACGTTGTCAAGCGCGCCCACACAATGAAGAAACTCCATGAAGACACAAGAGCTACGATCGAGCAACAAGTCCTTTGCCAAGCATCAAGACTAAACAAGAACAAGAAAGAGATGATCTTCGAAGAGGGCGACCTTGTGTGGATACACTTAAGTAAAGACCGCTTCCCCAAGGAACGTGACTCTAAACTCAAGCCAAGGGGTGATGGCCCATTCAAAGTGCTCAAGAGGATCAACAACAACGCTTATATCATCGATATCCCAACATCAAAGTATCTTGTGAGCTCGACATTCAATGTCAAGGACCTCTCACCCTACCAGGGAGAAGATGAAGTTGCGAAGGTTGAAGAGTCGAGGACGACTCTTTCCCAAGGGGGGGAGCTGATGCAGCCGGCCCGTCCTACGACCGCTACTACATCTACTTCCACGAGCTCCCCAAGTGGACCCATGACTCGCGCCCGAGCCAAACTCCTTCAAGCTAAGGTGAACTCGCTCCTCTCCTTGTGTGACTTCGATACACCCTTGGATGGCCTGCTACTTCATACCCATACCTTGTGCATCATCACGTACGAAGAGAAGGACCCACAGGACGGAGGAGCACCAGCAGAAGAGACCAAACGCTCTCTGTCGCCAGCGGTACTACCGGACCGGGCGGCACAGTCACTGGCCTACTACCGCCAACAACAGAAGACCCAGCGCTAGCCAAATGCTCTGTCATCGGCGGTACTGCCCGGATCCCGGTATTACTGGGCAGCTTTACCGCCTACCGCCACCTGTGAAGGCCCCAAGAAGTCCCAGGACGACAAGCGGTACTACCGGGCTAGGGAGCGGAACTACCGCATGACCGGTACTACCAGTCGAGCTGGACCGGTACTACCGGACGACACAGAACCTGATCGTGTTAATTCGGCCCAGCGCCTTGTAACCCTCTCTATATTTCGCTATTTGTTCCCAAAATACCCCTATTTATGTGGTTGGCCTATATATAGCCCCCACCCTCCATTGTAAACCCTAGACTTGGATAATAATAGATTAAGGAAACCCTTTGAGGAACTTATATCTATTGGTCTCATGCTCCTACCAAGGAGCACCGGATTATCCACCCCCCTCTTGGATCTTGCCTAGTGCGTTCAAGTTGTACAAGGCCTTGGGTTCTCGGTTTCTCGCCCCCAAGTCGTCAAGATCTCACCAAGCACCTCATCCCCCGTTGTTGGCGTGGAGTGAGCTTTGCCTAACACCGATCCTTAAGATTATGTTGGACCGGTTGCCACCGGCGTGAGGGGTAGGCGTGTATCGTGTTTTGCGTGCGTGTGTTCGTGGTTTTCATCCCCTTCCTCCCCCGACCACCGCTTTCCCCCTCGTTTCTCGTGGAATTCGTGAAAGATCAGGCCACCCCAAGGGGTTACCCCATAACACTACGCTCGGGTGTCGTGCCAACGCAAGGAGAGACCACAACTCGTTTGCCAAAAGAGGGTAAGCAACGGATTTGTGCACTTGCCTTGGCGCGCTTCTTCCTCTCTCTTTTGCTTACAAGCTTGATGCTCTCTTTGTATTGGGAGACTATGTATCTTTCTATTTTTATTTTTTCTTTTTCTCTTTTTTTTTATTCTTTTTCTTTTTTTTCTCCCTTGCTATGCTACTATGTTAACTTTTGTATTTGCCCTCACACTCTCACTTTCCAATGGCAAGTGCACAATGCTTAGACAAACACAAAATGAGTTGCTCTCATAGGATAGGTACACACAAAGGAAGATATGGCTACAAGGGTTGACACAAGTTATACCTTAGTTGATGGTGATGATCTTGTGTCGATGGAGCGGGGAAGAGTTTGGGGTCCATGGTGTCGAAGAGCGCGGCGATGTTGCGGAAGCTATCTGTTAGTTGGTGACACGCACACGGAACACAAACAACAAGTGGACAGATTAGCCAATGCAGAAAAGAGGAAAAATGGGCAAAACTGGCGTCCAGGGCCGGAGACTCCGGTCTTGGGCCAGAGACTCCGGTGTAGACCAGAGACTCCGGTGCACAGGGCCGGAGACTCCGGTGAGGGAGGTCTGCTCGTGTTCTTGAGCGGAAATCCACGCCTAGAGTCCTCAAATCCGCGAAAATTTGGCCAAAATTGGGCTGGGAAACGCAGGCAAAAGCTGAACCAACACCTTAGACAAGATTTGGTCGGATCAAAACCACCAATAACACTCCAAAACGACAGATCGATCCAAAGGCAAATTGGGGCTGTTTTTTGGGAATTTTTCGAATTTATGGTGGATAGAAGAAAAATTGGGGGGAAATTCGTGATCAACCTTGCTCTTGATACCAAGAAGTTATGGGGGAACCCCTTGGGGTGGCCCGATCTTTCACGAATTTCCACGGGAAGCGAGGGGAACGCGGTGGACGGGGGAAGAAGGGATGAAAACCACGAACACACGCACACAAATCACGATACACGCCGATATCTCACGCTAGTGGCAACCGGTCCAACATAATCTCTAGGATCGGTGTTGGGCGAAGCTCTCTCTCCACGCCAACAACGGGGGACGAGGTGCTTGGTGAGACCTTGACGACTTGGGGGCAAGAAACCGAGAACCCAAGGCCTTATACAACTTGAACGCACTAGGCAAGATCCAAGAGGAGGGTGGACAATAGGTGCTCCTTGGTAGGAGCATGAGACCAATAGATTGAAAGATCCTCAAAGGGGTGTCCTTAATCTATTATTATCCAAGTCTAGGGTTTACATATGAGGGGTGGGGCTTTATATAGGCCAACCACTTAAACAGGGGTAGTTCTGGAATAAAACTGGAAGTTTGGGCGAATTTGGGGGTTACATGGGCCAGGCCCAAGAGGCTTTAACATGCCTGGCGACGATCAGTCCGGAGACTCCGGTCTGGGGTCCGGAGACTCCGGTCTGGACCGGAGACTCCGGTCAATCTCCGAACCCGTCTCCGGAGGGGGCTTCTGGCTGTCCCGGGCTTGGGTCTCCGGTCTGGACCGGAGGAAGGTCCGGAGATTCCGGTGTAGGAGACCGGAGACTCCGGTCTACACCGGAGACTCCGGTGTGCAGCGCTCCAGCATCTTCTTCTCCTGGTCCTGCTTCCTTGGTGGCTTGGTGTGGTGGTGTTGCTTCATATCTAAGGATACACAACATAGTTACATGAAGTAGCAAGCCGTCCAAAGGTAGACCAAAATCACACGAGGAAAGGAGCGAGTTAACCTTGGCTTGTAGGAGCTTGGCTCGGGCGCGAGTCATTGGTCCACTTGGGGGAGTAGGTGTTGTAGATGGAGGTGCGTCCGTAGGACGGGCTGCATCATCAATACTCCACGAATTCGTCCATAGCTTAATATGGTGCCGCGACACCTTTATTTTGGGCCAGGCCCATGTAATTTTTGCAGGATTTTAATTAGCCACTTTTTAGAGTCCGTATTTGAGGGGAAAAGGACTTCTAGGGTTGGATTCGGCCACCACTTCCATGGATGGCCGAAACCCCACCTTTTCGCCCTGAAATACTCCCCATAGCCGACCCCCTAGACTCGGATTTTGTTTAGACAGTAAGTTAGCCATCATAGTAACTTCGCCAAGGCTCGAGCATCGCAGAGGCCTCTTGTACTTCGCACCTATTCAGGATCCCACCTTTTCAATAAAGCTTTCATCTTAATCCGCAATATCTTGATTGCAATATTAGTTCTTGTTCTCGATTTCAGGTAGGAATTAAGACCCTCGTTGGTCAGGCTGATCGTGTTCACGCAGGATCGGTAACCTCCAGGAGATTGGCCTAGCGATTGCATTGGCGCTCGTGCTCGCACGTGTAGTCGGATCGTCAAGCCCGAACTCCACCAAATCGATTATCGCAATCTCATCGAAAGATCGGACACCTTTGCCCTATCAAGACCACACCGAACCATCCCCGTTTGCAATTCCGGATAATACTCTTCTACAGAATTTTTCCCTTGCTCTAAACGTGTCAGATTGTTTAGTAAACCACGTTGATAAGTGGGAGGTACAAAACGAACACGCATAGCAGTTTTTAAAGCAGTCCAAGTACTAGGAATAGTAGTAGGATTTAAACGACAATACTCAGACCACCAAAGGGAAGCAAATTTAGTAAATTCACATGTAGCAGCACTAACACGCATATTCTCAGGATATTTTAAGCATGCAAAATGTTGTTCTACTTCCATCTCCCATGTAAGATATGCATCAGGATTATATTTACCCTCAAAAGATGGAATATTTAATTTAAGCTTTGCAACATGATCATCATCACGTACCGGTGGTCGAGCGTTGCGGTAGTAATGTCGGGGACGGCCAGCAGGTACCTGTGGAGGTTGTTCAACCTCCTCGTCAAACAGATCGTCGGGTCGAGTAGTACCTGCCCCGTCATCCCCAATGTCGCAAAGCAGACGGCGCGGAAGTCCGAGGTGCGCCACCAGAAGGGAGTCGCCGGGGCGGCCGAATGAACCAGCAGTCCGACCCGTGATCGGAACACGTCGTGCGCCATGTGCGGGTGCGGGTGCGGGTGCGGGCAATCTGTTCAAAATCTCCTTGAACCGAACGTCAAGCTTGGCGTTGAAGGACTTCTCGAGTCCATCGATCTTTTCCATGGCGTTGGTGAGCTTGGTGTCAAACTCCCCTAGGCGCATATCCACGTCTTCAGCGCGACTGACCAAGAGCGCGGAGAAGTGGGCATGTAGTTCTTCGTTCGTCATTGTGGCAGGGTTCCGCGAAGTATCTGTCATGGTTAGTCCTTAAAAAGCACAGGTATATACTACGGAAATATGGTGGAAGGCACGCGTAATCCGTCAAACAATATACGAAGCTCTTACAAGTTCTTACCAAACAGCAGGAAAAGGCGATGTGCAACCGCGAGGATCAGTGGGTCCGGAGATTGAACCAAGCGATTACCAGAAGTCGAAACACCGCACGTGGAGAGTATCTGTGGAGCTCTGGGAAGGCTTAGCAAAGGGGGTTAGCAATTATCAAAACAGCAATGCAAAAGTAGAAAGAATGCTCAACGACGGTACTGTGCTGGTCCTAGGCTAGACCGTACTAGAGACGCAAGCCTAGATCACCAACGATGTCACGATGCGGCACCACAAGCAATGTATGATGATATGACACCCTGAAAAGCGAACCGAGAGGTGGAAAATCACTGTGATGGCGAGTGTCTAGAACTGATCTACGAGGTATAAAAATAGGTTAGCCCCAAAAAAATGAATTTTTTTTATTTTGCTCTGGAAAGCGCGCAGGCGCCAAAAAAATATCGCTATAACGGCCGATGGAGAAAAGTGATCCCCAAAGCCGAAAACTAGTATAGCCAGAAAAAAAATTCGGAGGCAGTTCCAGACTCACGACCGGACTTACGACCGGATTCTTAGCTCGACACGGACTTTAGCTTAACACGGAAACTACAAAGAAGGAAAGTAAAAAGAAATAACTAGGAAACAATAACTCTACTCGGACTCGTACCACGACAGGAAACTGATCGGATCTGTGTCACGGTAGGAAGGCGGTGGCGGAGTATTAGGGTTTATGGTGGCAGGGTATATGGCGGCGGAATATGGTGGCGGAATATGGTGGCGGTGATCGGCGAGTGTGGCGGTGACTACTAGGATCAGAACTCGAAACTCTAAGCGACAAGACACTAAGACCAGCAACTCGACGCGACGATGTAGACACAAATTCAATAATGCAAAAACTGAAAAGATAATGCGAGGCGTAGATTGGTTATGGGATGGATCTAAACTCTAACTGTGTTTTTGGCTTTTTCGTGGGTTATAGGTAAAAACAGATCTAATTTACGGAAACAGTAAAATCTCACCGAGCAACCTGAAATCTGATACCACTTGATAGGGCAAAGGTGTCCGATCTTTCGATGAGATGATGATAATCGATTTGGTGGAGTTCGGGCTTGACGATCCGATTACACGTGCGAGCACGAGCGCCAATGCAATCGCTAGGCCAATCTTCTGGAGGTTACCGATCCTGCGGGAACACGATCAGCCTGACCAGCGAGGGTCTTAATTCCTACCTGAAATCGAGAACAAGTAAGAACCAATATTGCAATCGAGATATTGCGGATTAAGAGGAAAGCTTTATTGAAGAGGTGGGATCCTGAATAGGTGCGAAGAGGAAAACTTGACAAATGTTCCTCCTTCGTTGATGTCTATTTTGCAGGAATTCCAAGATGTATTCCCCGAAGAGGTTCCTCACGGACTACCCCCTCTTCGCGGAATCGAGCACCGCATCGACCTCATACCCGGTGCTCCACTCCCAAACCGCGCCGCGTATCGAACGAACCCGGAAGATACGAAGGAGATAGAACGACAAATCAACCAACTCGTCTCCAAAGGTTTGATCCAAGTAAGCACTAGCCCAAGCGCGGTACCCGTGATTCTCGTGCCAAAAACGGATGATACGTTGCGGTTATGCATGGACTGTCGTCCAATCAATGCTATCACCGTGCGTTATCGACATCCTATACCGCGCCTTGATGACATGCTTGATGAGTTATGTGGAGCCACTATATTTTCGAAAATTGATCTTCGTAGTGGTTACCATCAAATACGCATGGCCGAAGGTGATGAGTGGAAAACTGCCTTCAAGACCAAGCTTGGTCTCTATGAATGGTTGGTTATGCCTTTTGGCTTATCAAATGCCCCATCTACCTTCATGCGCCTCATGAACCATATTTTGCAATCTCTCATTGGGAAAAGTGTCGTTGTTTACTTTGATGACATCCTTGTCTATAGCAAGTCACTAGAGGAGCATGTTACTCATGTTAAGGAGGTCCTTCAAATCCTTCGCCATGAAAAGCTCTATGCTAATATCCCAAAGTGCACTTTTGCAAAAGACAAACTAATTTTCCTTGGTTTTGTTGTGTCTTCTAATGGCATTGAAGTTCATGTCTCAAAAGTTAAGGACATACGAGATTGGCCCATCCCTATCAATGTTAGTGAACTTCGTAGTTTTCATGGGTTGGCCGGCTTCTACCGTCGATTTGTGAAAGACTTTTCTACCATTGCTTGCCCTCTCAACGAATTGACCAAGAAAAATGTCACATTTGTTTGGGGCAAAGCACAACAAAAAGCGTTTGATGAGCTCAAAAAGAGGCTCACCGAAGCACCACTCCTCGCTTTACCGGATTTCACAAAAACTTTTGAGATTGAGTGTGACGCTAGTGGTATTGGCATTGGAGGCGTCCTTATGCAAAATGGGCGTCCTATTGCATACCATAGTGAGAAACTTGATGGCGCACGCCTTAACTATCCAATTTATGACAAAGAGCTTTTTGCCTTGGTTCTTGTCCTTCAAGTGTGGCAACACTACCTTTGGCCCAAAGAATTTATCATCCATTCCGACCATGAGTCGTTGAAATATCTAAAGGGCTAAGCCAATTTGAGTAAAAGGCACGCCAAATGGGTTGAGTTCATGGAATCCTTTCCTTACATTGTCAAGTACAAGAAGGGCAAATAAAATGTGGTAGCGGACGCCTTGTCGCGCAAAAACACAAACCTTCTTACGTGACTCGAAGTAAATGTCTTGGGTCTTGATGACATCTAATCGTTGTACGAGTCTGACCCATTCTTTGGACCGATTTTTGCAAAGTGTTCAATGGACAAAGGGATTGACGATTCCTATTTGCATAAGGGTTTTCTTTTCAAACAAAACAAGCTTTGCATTCCGAAGTCGTCTCTCCAAATCTTGCTTCTTCAAGAGTCCCATGGTGGAGGCCTTATGGGTCACTTTGGCCGTGACAAGACATATGACATGCTATCCACTCACTACTTTTGGCCAAAGATGAAGCGCGACGTGGAACGCCACGTCCAACGATGCACTACATGTATCCAAGCTAAGTCTAAGTCTAACCCCTTTGGTCTTTATATGCCACTACCTATTCCTCATGCACCTTGGTCGGACATTAGCATGGACTTTGTGTTAGGTTTTCCTAGATCTAAGCGTGGACATGATTCTATATTTGTGGTAGTGGATCGCTTTTCAAAAATGGCACACTTCATTCTGTGCCATAAGACCGATGATGCTTCACATGTAGCAAATTTGTTTTTCAGGGAAATAATTTGGCTACACGGTGTACCAAGAACAATCGTCTCCGACCGCGACGTCAAATTCATGAGCTACTTTTGGAAGACCCTCATGGCCAAACTCGGCATCAAGCTCCTATTCTCGTCCGCCTCGCATCCTCAAACTGATGGACAAACCGAGGTCGTCAACCGAAGCCTTGGCACACTTCTCCGCGTGTTGATAAAGAAGAATCTTAAAGATTGGGAGGAATGCATCCCACACGCCGAGTTCGCCTACAACCGCGCAAAACACTCCACAACTATGAGGAGCCCGTTCATGATCGTCTATGGGTTCGAGCCTCTCACCGCGCTCGACATATTACCTCTTCCGCTGCACGACCGCACCAACATGGACGTTGACAAGCGTGCCCAAGCAATGAAATGGTTACATGAAGACATAAGAGCTATGATCGAGCAACAAGTCCTTCGCCAAGCATCACGGCTAAACAAGAACAAGAAAGAGATGATCTTCGAAGAAGGCAATCTTGTGTGGATACACTTGAGCAAAGACCGCTTTCCCAATAATCGCGACTCCAAGCTCAAACCAAGGGGAGATGGTCCCTTCAAGGTCCTAAAGAGAATCAACAACAACGCCTACATCATCGATATTCCAACATCAAAGTACCTTGTGAGTCCGACGTTCAATGTCAAGGACCTTTCACCCTACCATGGAGAAGATGAAGTTGAGAAGGTTGAAGAGTCGAGGACGACTCTTTCCCAAGGGGGGGAGCTGATGCAGCCCGTCCTACGGATGCGTCTACATCCCCACCAACTAGTACCCCAAGTGGACCGATGACCCGTGCTCGGGCCAAGCTCCTACAAGCTAAGGTTAAATCGCTCCTCTCCTCGTGTGATTTCAATACACCATTGGATGGCTTGCTACTTCATTCCCAAACCCTGTGCATTCTCAGCTATGAACCCACTGAAGCATCGCCAAAGGAGGGACCAAAGGCAGCCCGAGGAGATTCGCCAGAGCAAACCGGCGCCAGGCTCGGCGGACCGGTTCTCTCGCCGGAACTTCCGGCGACCGGCCCGGTCGACCGGCCTCCTCGCCGACAATCCCGGCAACGACCGGAATCTTCCGGCGACGATCGAAAGCACCTTCTGTAAGGCTTTCCGGTGGGCGACCGGAAATGTCGGCGGCGACCGGAATTTCCGGCGACCACTCCGGCGCCGCCGGACCCCTCGCCGGAAATCCCCAGATTCAAGTCAACTTTCGGGCCTAGCCCGTGTAACCCCTTATTTCGCCTAGACTTTACCGTTTCGTACCTAAACTACCCCTGTTTATGTGGCTGGCCTATAAATAGCCCCCACCCTCTATTGTAAACCCTAGACTTGGATAATTGTAGTTGAAGACACCCCTTAGAGGATCTATCAACTATTTGTCTCATGCTCCTTGACAAGGAGCACCAAATTATCCACAAACCTCTTGGATTTTGCCTAGTACGTTCAAGTTGTACAAGTCCTTGGGATCTTGGTGTCTCGTGCCCAAGTAGTCAAGATCTCATCAAGCCTCTCACCCCCGTTGTTGGTCGTGGGAGAGTGCCTTGCCCAACGCCGATCCTAGGGATTGTGTTGGACCGGTTGCCACCGGCGTGAGCTATCGGCTTGTATCGTGTTTTCGTGTGTTTGTGTTCATCGAGTTCTTCGCGTGTGTGTTCATGGATTTCATGCCCTTTCCCCTTCCACCGCTTTCCCCTCGATTTCCACGGAATTCGTGAAAGATCGGGCCACCCCAAGGGGTCACCCCTAACAATCTTATAATTAACATTTTTATAAAATTATAAATTTATTATTATACACAAAAACGAGTTTTATTTGTTTTTAAAACTTTTCCTTATTTTGTTGTGTTTTTATTGAGAGCTTTAATGTTATTAATATTTATTTGCATTTTGTTTAACTTCAACAAGTACTATTATTTTTTAGGTAGATATTATTTTTGTGAACATTTTGATATAGCATATTAATTTTTAGGATTTTCCTTCATTTTGTAGACTTAAAATATCCATAAGGTTATTTTGGTAATTTTATTTTTATTTATTTTCCAATTTCCTCATTTTCTGGGCTCGACCCACAAGCCCTCTAGGCCCACAGGACGATTTAGTCTAACTCGGCCCAACTGAACTCGGAGTCAAACCCCACCCCAGGTCATCTCAATTTCCTCTCTTTATTTCTCACTTTCCCATCTCACCCGAACACAAACACGCACGCTCGCCCTCTCCTGTTGTACTCAACCTCGCCTCCGTTGGCTCGACTCTGGCGAGTACCGGACACTGCGGCCGTCGCTGACGGTCTCCACCTCTATGCCATGCACTAACCTACTTGGCCCTCCTAATCGATTTGATTATGGGGCCCAATCGGCTTGCCCTCGACCCCATTTTGGTGCCCAAGTGCGACGTAGCCGTAGGCGTTGGTTTGGGCTAACTCCAACCTTTGCCGACACTACTATATGCTGGTACATTCTCCACTTTCAGCTACTGCTCATGGATGACCACGATATCCTCTCTGGCGTCGTTGCCCTTTGGTTCTCCTGCTCGGCCTCTTCGCATTATCTACTTCAATCTTGCTTCTGGTGGGACGGCACTGTGCTGATGGCGGATAGCGGTGATGCTGTGGGGACTGTTTCTTCCTCCGACACCGGTGGGATGGCATCGTCTTCAACCCAGTGTCGGCCTTCCTCTCTACTTCATCAACTTTGCCTCCGTTCTAGTTAGTGTTCATGTGACCGGCCTTCGAGCCAACGAACAATTATTTTACTGATTTAAGGTTCTGGATATGTACATATGCTCAATTACTTAACTGTGTTGGTTTCTAGCCTGTCAACTAAGGTAGTAGTAATGACTAGTACCTTGACTACTAGCAAAAAAATGATAGTTCCTTCTAATACTAAATTTACTATGGACACATGCTGAACTGAATCTTGGTTTCAATGAATGGTTCATATAAATGTGGTGTAGTACTAGGGTTTATCTCTAAATGTTGACCTGGGATGGTGTATTATCTATGCTATGTCATGTTTGGTTTCTTGGTGATGTTGTTGATGAGTATCAATATCCCCTATAACCTCCCTCATTATTATATTGATGTGTATTTTTCTTTTATAGGGATCAAGAACAAGGCAAAGGACAAGAAAAAACAAAGACTAGAAGATAAATGAATAGTTAGGTTTTAATTTAGGATTCCTATTTTCATTTGTTGTAATTCATTTCTTTTTGAAACATTGTATTTTCATTTATGTAATAAAGTTAATCTCCTTGTAATATTATTCGATTTTTGGGATATTGTAAAGACAATGAATTTTTTCTATATTGAAATAAAGTGTAATTTTCTATTCTGTACTCTAAAGTTTGTAATTATTGTACCTTAATTGTAAATAAGAATTCGATTCTTATTGGTTTATTGAAACACAATTTCTATTTGTAGTTCAATTTCATATTCTTTTTTATAACCAATATATATATATCATTTGTATTTGAATTATAGAGTTCATATTTGGATTGAATTCAAATCCCCCCAAAAGCAATAAAATGAACGAAGGTGAAAGGGCATGTGTGCCCCTATGTGTGGTTTTGGTAATTAATGACAATATCTATGCACAAATGTTTGCATTGAGATGCACTTGTAGGATTTGTCCATTGGCATCACTTAGACCATGTGTTGGATTCAAGGTTGAAGAAATGAAGAAAAATAAGCAATATCCAAGGGCTTTGGGATTATTGAAATCATGTTGGATAAGAAGAATAATAATAAATAAAATAAGTTCAAGAGTGTGTTGAAGAAGAATCTAGATTTCCTTCAAGACATCATCTAATGGAGTTAGAAGAAATAAAGTGCAAGCTCAAGATGCACCATCGCTAAGCGATCACATACTTGAAGCTTGCCATACTCAATGATCATGGATTGATGAAGGCCAGTTCAAAGAAGGGGTTTCCCTATGGTGTATGGTGGGAGCAATGCGCAAGCCTTTATCAAGCAAGCGTGAGCAAGAGAAATCAAGAAAGAAGTTCCATCTTGAGGAGGATAATGTAACTGCCCAGGGTTTTAGAATTTTGGATTTCAAAAAAATTGCATTTGTTTCATCATCGCATCACATGAAAAATCTTGAATCAAAACCTTGTGTGAAGACCATATTTTTCCTTTTCAAATATTGCCATATAAAGCATTATATGAAAACATCATATTTGAAATTTTGTCACTAGTAAAAATTGTTCGCTATAAAGTTTACTGTGTGTGTTTTGAATTTGCAAAAAATTATAAATTGGAATCACTCCATTTGGAGCTATAAATCAAAATCTATAAAATATAAAAAGAAATAGGAAAAAATAACTAAACCTATCCTACCCGCGAGCCGTCCAGGCCCAGCCGACCTGCCACCACCCGCCTACCTACCGCGTGCCCCGCCCGCGCGCAGCGTGCAGCGCAGCCAGCGGCCCAAGGCCGGCCCAAAGCAACCGGCGCAGCCCGCTCCCATCCCCAGCGCTCGCTGCTAGGTGGACCCCGCCCGTCATCTCCTTCCTCGTGATGGACATTGCGTCCTGCACTATTCCGTTCAATTCCAGTGAATCCCCTTCAAATTCACACAAATCCATTCGAATTTCGATCCCTCTCGCATGCCAGCACCCTCTTATAAGTCCATGTTTCGATCTCCTCCAATTTTTCCCTTTTTCCCTAACCCTAGCCGCCCCGTCGGAAGCTTCCAGATTGATCCTGGAGGTCGAGGTCCCGTTGCCCCATCCTCTTCTTCCTCTCTGTTTCTCCTCCTCGTACTTCTCCTCGCTGTCTCACCTCCTTTTCCCCCTCTAGCAGGGCACCAGAGAAGTCACCAGAGGCTGCCGGCGCGTCGCCGGGGTGTGAGAGGACCATCCGTCGCCCGTCACCGATAGACGAGTTCCAGGGAAACATCAAGGTAGTCTTCGTGTTCGCGAGGCCTCGCCGAATCATGTACTCTACCCCACCTTCATCGGTGACCACCGGAGCACCTCCTAGCGCCAACGCCTGCACGAACGCCGCCGTCCACCACCGCCCACGTCGACCTCGCTGATGTGGACATCCCATCTATTGATACAACCATTGTACCTACAGCTACACACATACAAGGACCTATCACAAGATCTCGTGCCAAACAACTTAACTATCGGGTACTTTCGTTTCTTGGAACTATTCCTCACATACATGAGAATATGATGCTGCCTAAATCAGATGTATTTATTACTCTTAGGAATGATGGGCCAAGCATGGATGAGAGGGACAAGCATTGGAGCATGGCCATGCATGGAGATGGCAGCAAACATGAGATGATTCAAGAGAAGGCCACGGATAAAGATTTCAGAACTTTGAGGCCACCATAATGAAGAAAGAAGGCTTGGACGAAATATTCAAGATTAATACTGATAGGGCAAAGGTGTCCGATATTTCGATGAGATGATGATAATCGATTTGGTGGAGTTTGGGCTTGACGATCCGACTACACGTGCGAGCACGAGCGCCAATGCAATCGCTAGGCCAATCTCCTGGAGGTTACCGATCCTGCGGGAGCACGATCAGCCTGACCAGCGAGGGTCTTAATTCCTACCTGAAATCGAGAACAAGTAAGAACCAATATTGCAATCGAGATATTGCGGATTAAGAGGAAAGCTTTATTGAAGAGGTGGGATCCTGAATAGGTGCGAAGTACAAGAGGCCTCTTCGACGCTCGAGCCTTGGCGAAGTTGCTATGATGGCTAACTTAATGTCTAAACAAAATCCGAGTCTAGGGGGACGGCTATGGGGAGTATTTAAGGGCGAAAAGGTGGGGTTTCGGCTAGCCATGGAAGTGGTGGCCGAATCCAACCCTAAAAGTCCTTTTCCCCTCAAATACGGACTCTAAAAAGTGGCTAATTAAAATCCTGCGAAAATTACATGGGCCTGGCCCAAAATAAAGGTGTCGCAACACCATATTAAGCTATGGACGAATTTGTAAAGTATTGATCTTGAATATTTCGTCCAAGCCTTCTTTCTTCATTATGGTGGCCTCAAAGTTCTGAAATCTTCATCCGTGGCCTTCTCTTGGATCATCACATGCTTGCTGCCATCTCCATGCATGGCCATGCTCCAATGGTTGTCCCTCTCATCCATGCTTGGTCCATCATTCCTAAGAGTAAGAAATACATCTGATTAGGCAGCATCATATTCTCATGTATATGAGGAATAGTTCCAAGAAACAAAAGTACCTGATAGTTAAGTTGTTTGGCACGAGATCTTGTGATGGGTCCTTGTATGTGTGTTGCTGTAGGTACAATGGTTGTATCAATAGAAGGGATGTCCACATCATGCTCCCCTTCTTGAATTGAAGTCGTCCTCGACGCAGTCTCATCTTCCTCACCAAAGTAAGGCTTCAAATCTGCAATGTTAAACGTAGGACTAACCGTACCAAAGTCTGCAGGCAACTCAAGTTTATATGCATTATCATTTATTTTCTCTAACACCTTAAAGGGACCAGCAGCACGTGGCATTAACTTAGACTTGCGTAAATCAGTAAAACGATCTTTACGCAAATGTAACCAAACAAGATCGCCAACATCAAACACAACATGCTTTCTCCCTTTATCCCTAGCAAGTTTATACTTAGCATTCATGTGTTCAATGTTATCTTTAGTAGTCTTATGCAAGTTTAATATCATTTCAGCGCGTTGTGTAGCATCCAAATTATGTTGCACCGAAGAAGGTAAAGGCAATAAATCAATAGGTGCACGAGGAACAAAACCATACACAATCTCAAATGGGAACATCTTTGTGGTAGAATGCAGTGAACGATTATAAGCAAATTCTATATGAGGTAAACACTCTTCCCACAATTTTAAGTTCTTCTTTAAAACAGCCCACAACATAGTAGACAAAGTTCTATTTACTACTTTAGTTTGACCATCAGTTTGGGGATGACATGTAGTACTAAAGAGCAATTTAGTCCCCAACTTAGCCCATAAACATCTCCAAAAGTGGCTAAGAAATTTAGTATCACGATCAGAGACAATAGTATTTGGCATACCATGCAAACGAACAATTTCACGAAAGAACAAATCAGCAATATGCGAAAGACATCCTTTTATGACAAGGAATAAAGTGTGCCATCTTAGAAAACCGATCCACAACAACAAAATACTATCCTCCCTTCTGTGTCCGTGGCAATCCCAAAACAAAGTCCATAGAAATATCCTCCCAAGGAACACTAGGAACGGGAAGAGGCATATATAAACCATGTGGATTAAGGTGAGACTTAGCTTTTTAACAAGTAGTGCAGCGTGCCACAAATCTCTCAACATCTCGACGCGTACGTGGCCAAAAGAAGTGTGCAGCAAGAACATCCTCCGTCTTCTTGACACCAAAGTGTCCCATCAATCCTCCTCCATGCGCCTCAGAATAACAAAAAGACGAACAGAGCTATCTAGAATGCATAGTTTGTTAGCACGGAACACAAATCCATCATTGAAGACGAACTTGTTCCAAGTTCTACCATCTCTACAATTCTGCAACACATCTTTAAATTCAGCATCATGCACATATTGTTCCTTAATAGTTTCCAATCCAAATATTTTGAAGTCAAGTTGAGATAACAAAGCATAACGACGCGACAAAGCATCAGCAATAATATTATCTTTACCCTTTTTGTGTTTGATAACATAAGGAAAAGACTCAATAAATTCAACCCACTTTGCATGATGACGATTCAACTTAGCTTGACTACGAATATGCTTCAAAGATTCATGATCAGAATGAATAACAAATTCCTTAGGCCATAGATAATGTTGCCAAGTTTCTAATGTCCGAACCAACGCATATAATTCTTTATCATAAGTAGAATAGTTCAGACTAGCCCCACTCAATTTCTCACTAAAATATGCAACAGGTTTTCCCTCTTGTAATAACACCCCTCCCAAACCAATTCCACTAGCATCACATTCAAGCTCAAAAGTCTTAGTAAAATCAGGAAGTTGGAGTAAGGGAGCATGTGTTAGCTTATCTTTCAATATGACGAAGGCCTGTTGTTGTGCATCGCCCCAAACAAAGGGCACATCCTTCTTGGTAAGCTCATTCAGCGGTAGCGACAATTGATCGAGTCTTTGACAAAGCGCCTATAAAAACCAGCGAGGCCAAGAAAACTCCTCACTTGTGTGACCGTCTTTGGTCTGGCCAATTCTCAATAGCTTCAATCTTGGCTGGATCCACTTCAATACCCTGTGATGTAACAACATAGCCAAGAAATGCAACTCGATTGGTGCAAAAGGTGCACTTCTCAAGGTTACCAAACAAACGTGCATCACGTAAAGCATTGAAAACATCACGTAAATGGTCCAAATGATCCTCTAAAGATTTGCTATAAATCAGAATATCATCAAAGTAGACTACCACAAAACGTCCAATGAAAGCACGTAAAACTTCGTTCATTAATCTCATGAAAGTGCTAGGTGCATTAGTTAAACCAAACGGCATTACTAACCACTCATATAAACTAAACTTAGTTTTAAATGCTGTTTTCCATTCATCTCCTAATTTCATACGAATCTGGTGGTAACCACTACGCAAATCAACTTTAGAAAACATGGTAGAGCCACTCAATTCATCAAGCATGTCATCTAAACGTGGAATAGGATGACGATATCGAATAGTAATATTATTGATAGCTCTACAATCAGTACACATGCGCGAAGAACCATCTTTCTTAGGTACCAAAATAATAGGAACAACACAGGGGCTAAGGGACTCACGAATATGATCTCTGTCGAGTAGTTCCTGAATTTGGCGTTGTATCTCCTTTGTCTCCTCTGGATTGGTTCTATATGGCGCGCGGTTGGGCAACATGGCACCAGGAATTAGATCAATTTGGTGCTCAATTCCTCTAATAGGAGGTAGTCCTGGTGGCAGCTCAGGGGGAAAGACGTCCTCATATTCCTGCAAAAGGTTAGCAATAGCGGGTGGCAAAGAAGGAGGCATATCCTCAAATGAAAACAAAACCTCTTTGCAGACAATTGCATAACATTGAGTATTGTTTACATCTAGTTCAGCAATATCAATTTTATTTGCAAGCATACATGGACTCTTCAAACGAATTTCAGTAGCATGTGTAGAATCAGATTTAGTGTTCTTTGATGGTATAAAACCTGCAGCAACAATCTGATTCTCACTTTTATTTTTCTCCTCAGTTTTAGCTCTACTAGCTCTAGCAAGATCATCTTTTAAAATATGTTCGGGAGTCATAGGTTTTAGTCCAATTTTCTTTCCATCATGCATAAGAGAATAGTGATTAGTTTTGCCATTATGAACAGATTCTCTATCAAATTGCCATGGTCTACCAAGTAACAAAGAACAAGCTTGCATAGGTACAACATCACAATCAACAAAATCAGAATATGTACCAATAGTAAAATGCACGCGTACCGTTCTTGTTACCTTGATCTTGCGAGAACTCTCAAACCATTGGATGTAATATGAATGTGGGCGTTGTCTTGTTGGAAGCGCAAGCTTCTCTACCATGTCAACACTGGCCAGATTATTACAACTCCCTCCATCAATGATGATCCGTATAGCTCTTTCCTTGACAACACCACGTGTTTGGAACAGGTTGTGGCGTTGATCTTGCTCAGATTTGCTCAATTGCACACTCAACACACGTTGTGTAATTAAGCTCTTGTATTGATCAGCAGCTTCAGCTCCCATTACCTCTGGCTCTTCATCAAGATCGTAATTGTCTCCATCTCGAGCAGAAATAAGGGCTAGTGTATCTTCATCGAAGTCACTCGCTGAATCGTATTGACCATCTTCTCGCACCATCATCACACGTTGTGTTGTGCACTGTCTCTCAATATGACCAAAACCCCAGCACTTGCGGCATTGTATATCCTTTGTCTTACCCGTGGAAGCCATAGAAGATGCACTACGAGCAGGAGCATTGGATGATGGTGGAGGAGCAGCTGGAAATCTTGTGGTGGCCTTGGATGTGGTAGTAGCTGGTGGCGAATCACGAGGAGGCGCTGATTGTCGGGATGTCCAAGTGGATGTGCGACCTGCAGAATTATTAGTCCTCCTCCATGGTGGTTGGCGATCCTGTACCTCACGTTCAGCTTTGCAAGCAAGATGTCCTTGTTTAATCCACCAAAGAAACGTTCAAGCATTTGTTCATTAGATTCAACAAGACCACACTGAACCATCCCCGTTTGCAATTCTTGATAATACTCTTCTACAGAATTTTTCCCTTGCTCTAAACGTGTCAGATTCTTTAGTAAATCACGTTGATAAGTCAGAGGTACAAAACGAACACGCATAGCAGTTTTTAAAGCAGTCCAAGTACTAGGAATAGTAGTAGGATTTAAACGACAATACTCAGACCACCAAAGGGAAGCAAATTTAGTAAATTCACATGTAGCAGCACTAACACGCATATTCTCAGGACATTTTAAGCATGCAAAACGTTGTTCTACTTCCATCTCCCATGTAAGATATGCATCAGGATTATATTTACCCTCAAAAGATGGAATATTTAATTTAAGCTTTGCAACATGATCATCATCACGTACCGGTGGTCGAGCGTTGCGGTAGTAATGTCGGGGACGGCCAGCAGGTACCTGTGGAGGTTGTTCAACCTCCTCGTCGAACAGATCGTCGTCGTCGGGTCGTAGTAGTACCCGTTGTCTGTCCCCAATGTCGCAGCAGCGGCCGCGGCCGCGGCGGATGTCTGAGGTGCGTCAGCTGCAGCGGTAGCCGCCGGGGGTGCGGCGGCAGCCGAACCAGCAGTCCGACACGTGATCGGAATGCGCCGTGCACCAGGTACGGGTGCGGGTGCGGGCAATCTGTTCAAAATCTCCTTAAACTGAGCGTCAAGCTTGGCGTTGAAGGATTTCTCGAGTCCATCTTGTCCACGGCGTTGGTGAGCTTGTATCCACGTCTTCAGCGCGACTGACCAAGAGCTCGGAGAAGTGAGCATGTAGTTCTTCGTTCGTCATGGTGGCAGGGTTCCGCGAAGTATCTGTTATGGTTAGTCCTTAAAAAGCACAGGTATATACTACGGAAATATGGTGGAAGTCACGCGTAATCCGTCAAGCAATATACGAAGCTCTTACAAGTTCTTACCAAACAGCAGGAAAAGGCGATGTGCAACCGCGAGGATCAGTGGGTCCAGAGATTGAACCAAGCGATTACCAGGAGTCGAGACACCGCACGTGGAGAATATCTATGGAGCTCTGGGAAGGCTTAGCAAGGGGGTTAGCAATTATCAAAACAGCAATGCAAAAGTTGAAAGAATGCTCAACGACTCATCAGGCTGGTCCTAGGCTAGACCGTACTAGAGACGCGAGCCTAGATCACCAACCATGTCACGACGTGACACAACAAGCAATGTATGATGATATGGCACCCTGAAAAGCGAACCGAGAGGTGGAAAATCACTATGATGACGAGTGTCTAGAACTTATCTATGAGGTCTAGAAATAGGTTAGCCCCAAAAAAAATTTCGAAATTTTTTTATTTTGCTCCGGAAAGCGCGCAAACGCCAAAAAAATATTGCTATAACGGCCGATGGAGAAAAGTGATCCCCGGGGTCAAAAAACAGTATAGCCAGAAAATATTTGTGCAAAATTACATGGGCCTTGCCCAAAATAAAGGTGTCGCAGCACCATATTAAGCTATGGATGAATTTGTGAAGTATACTGTTTTTTTGGCTATACTGATTTTCGGCCCCGAGGATCACTTTTCTCCATCGACCGTTATATCATTATTTTTTGGTGCTTGCGCACTTTCCGGAGCATAATACAAAATTTTTTTTAGGGCTAACCTGTTTTTAGACCCCGTAGATCAGTTCTAGACACTCGCCATCATAGTGATTTTCGGGTACTTTCGTTTCTTGGAACTATACCTCACATACATGAGGATATGATGCTGCCTAAATTAGATGTATTTATTACTCTTAGGAATGATGGACCAAGCATGGATGAGAGGGACAAGCATTGGAGCATGGCCATGCATGGAGATGGCAGCAACCCATGAGATGATTCAAGAGAAGGCCACGGATGAAGATTTCAGAACTTTGAGGCCACCATAATGAAGAAAGAAGGCTTGGACGAAATATTCAAGATTAATACTTCACAAATTCGTCCATAGCTTAATATGGTGCTGCGACACCTTTATTTTGGGACAGGCCCATGTAATTTTCGCAGGATTTTAATTAGCCACTTTTTAGAGTCCGTATTTGAGGAGAAAAGGACTTCTAGGGTTGGATTCGGCCACCACTTCTATGGATGTCCGAAACCCCACCTTTTCCTCCTTAAATACTCCCCATAGCCGTCACCGTAGACTCGGATTTTGTTTAGACAATAAGTTAGCCATCATAGCAACTTCGCCAAGGCCCGAGCGTCGCAGAGGCCTCTTGTACTTCGCACCTATACATGATCCCACCTTTTCAATAAAGCTTTCATCTTAATCCGCAATATCTTGATTGCAATATTGGTTCTTACTTGTTCTCGATTTCAGGTAGGAATTAAGACCCTCGTTGGTCAGGCTGATCGTGTTCCCATAGGATCGGTAACCTCCAGGAGATTGGCCTAGCGATTGCATTGGCGCTCGTGCTCGCACGTGTAGTCGGATCGTCAAGCCCGAACTCAACCAAATCAACTATCTCCATCTCATCGAAAGATCGGACACCTTTGCCCTATCACTCGCCGGTGAGCTTCTGGAAGGAACGGATCCCAGCCATCGGATCCCCTTATGATCTAGCGGCTCACGTTCTATTCAGCATCAGAGAGGTACCAACCAATGAAACAGCACCACATGGCAGTCCAGTCACCGCCGGTCTACAGAACATTCTTGGAATATTCCCTCAAAATTTTCGAAATAAGAAAATAGTCAGAAAATGTAATAAACTTGTGAAATTCATATAAAATTGAATATTTATCATAAAAATACATATTTTATATCCCTGGATTCATAATAATGTTTAGAATTTGTTTCTGGAATAAAATTGTCACTTTGACAAATGCATATTTTCTGGAATATTTAAAACTAATTAATGGTATAAAATTCATAGGAAAATATCCACAACTCCAAAATTGGCAAATTGGATATTTAGGGATTCAGAAGATTGTACTCTATGACACTGTACCATTAGTTGAATTTGTTACGATACAAAATAATTAACTATGATTAAATCCCATAAATGAGTATTTTGACTATAACTTTTATTATATAAATCATTTTAAGGTGAAACCAGTGGCAAATGTAAACATTACCTATCCAGTAGCATTTAGTTCACAATTTAATATGACAGAAACATCAGTAGTTGAATTAAAGTGAGAATAAACCATATTAAATCAATATAGCTTTAATAATAATGCTTTTTCGCATTAAATGATTTTACATATGCATCATCTTCTATAATAATGTCTAGAGAACTAAATACAACCATTACGACCTATTAAATTGTCATGCATGCATTTGTTCATCATTGTTTTATTGTATTGTGCATCATTGCATTGTTTGAATGGTGTGTTTGTTGTGCACTTGTTTTAATTGATAGATTACGAGGAGTTCAAAGTTTGTGATTGTGACGAGTGCAATCTTTTCTATTGTGAGGATTATCTGAACGACTACATCAACAACAAAGGCAAGTGGCACTATCATAAAAGTCCTACTTATTTTCCTATGCATTGTAGTTGTTTTAAGTATAAGTGCATGTGTAGGAATATTTTGCACTCTATGCTATGCTATGCTATGTCCTATTTAGGATACCTCTCATCCTATGATCTTTGCTTTCTGAGTAATATTTTGACAAGAAATTGGTTGTCAAATCCGTCCACGTCCTTGCTGCTTCTACACAAAAGGATCTATACTAGTTGCAAACATTATTAGAGAGAGTTTGTCTAAACAACTAGAATTTAACCTTATCAAGGTCACAATCATCAAATATAAAGGAACTAAAAACATCTTCAAAGAATTGTAAGTGTCCATATGGACTCTCTTCATGGGTTCCTGCAAACTTTTTAGAGTTAAGTAACTCAAATAATAAGGGATGGATCTTAATACCATCGGGGTTTATGCTTCTATTGACAGTTATAAAAGCGTCCATGGGCGAACCCATGTTCCTTACTGCCTCAAGCTACATTAAATGAGTGTTGTCCATTGTTATAGTCCTGCAATACAAATCAAAAATTAGTACAACTAAAGTAAATAACTAAAAGTAAAGTGACTTATAGCGCTAATCTCCCCGGCAACGGCGCCAGAAAATAGCTTGATGACTACAAGTGCACAGATCGTTTATAGCTAGTTTCAAAATAAAGATATCGATTCCACAGGGAGCAGTAGGCGAAATACTAAAATGCTTTTAACTAAAACTAAACGAAGTACTTAAGAAATAAATCTAAGATGCAAGAAGTAGAATTGTTTTGGGGTTTTTGGTTGATTGAAACTGTAAAGTAAAATGAAGTAAAACTTAATGCAGAAAGTAGTAATCGCGTGCGTAAGAAAGATTGAAACTGCAATAGGGGAAATCGTTCTCACGGAGTGGTGGATACACCGCTAGAAGTTTAGACTAAGTGATCAAGATTATTATAACAAATATTCTCATGATATGCATGTATGTGGGAGGAGCTCCATATATGGATGATTAGGCAACAACCACTGCTCACACCATCCTTCATAACTACAGCTGACAGATAAACGACATCAATCGTATTATCCCGCTATTAAGGGATTTCTCCCGCGGCATGTACATGGCTTAGTGAGTTCTCCTTGCTTCCCCAAGTTAGTATGTAAAGGATGACAACGACTTTATAGTGATGTAGCCCGACCTACGGTCGTTGCCACATCTTGGTCTCCAACTTACGCCAAGTCGTCATGGACTCCAAAGGTGAATCCGTTCCTCTATGCGAGCCCCCTTCCTACCCTATTGAATGGTATGCTACTTCATACTCCGTCACATATGCATGATAGGTTCACATTGACAAGTACGGAGGCAAGGGAGGAAGCTTGAGCATCAAGCCCGACAAGACGGAGGCTTGAAGAGGAGATTGAAGAAGACAGATCGCCAAATGCTCTCTGCTCTCAGCGGTACTACGGATCATCGGATTACTGCCAGGCCAGTACTACCGCCCCTTACTACCACTCCCTACAGACGACGCCAACAGAAGCCCCAGGACTGCAAGCGGTACTACCGGATCTGGACCCGGTACTACCGGTCAAGACATCACTTCTTCTACCACTCGCATCGACGGCCCAATCGACGCCCAGACCGCAGGTGGTACTACTACCCTGAGCTAAGATTGTCGGGTTGCGACCGGTACTACCGGTCCCAAGTCCGGTACTACCGGTCATGTCAGTGCATGCGCGCACTAGTTGGGCCACAGCCCATGTATCCCCCTTTACTTACCTATTTGCCTAGTTTATCCCCAAACTACCCTTGTTTAGTGGTTGGCCTATAAATAGAGCCCCCACCCCTCATGCATCCCTGAGGCATAGATGATAGACTAAAGACAACCCCCATTGTGGAATCTCTAGTTTTGCCTCATCCCCTTTACCAAGGGGACCGACTATCGTCACCAACCTCGATTAGACTTTGCATCACGCATCCATCGTTGAACAAGGCCTTGGATTTCGATGTCTCGTCTCCAAGTTGTCAAGACCCTCCCCAAGGTGTTCTTCCCTCTCCGATGTGGATTTGAGGAAGCATGTTGACCGATCTTTCCTTGCGAGGATTCTATCGGACCGGTGGCCGCTGTTCGGGAGCAATCGGCCTTGTATCGTGTGAGTTTTGCGTGTGTTCATCGTGTTCTTCGCGAGGTGTGTGTTCGCTTCCGCTACCTTCTCCCTTTCCCCTCGCTTTCCCATCGATTTGACCACGAGATCCGTGAAGATCGGGCACCCAAGAGGTTAACCACTCCATCATCTGGTATCAGCAGCTTTTGGTTGCCATGGATTTCTCATCGATTTGGTCTTTTCCCCATAAATTCGAAATTCCACCAAAAATAGCCCCAATTCGTGTTTTGGATTGATCTGTGATTTGAGTGCATTTTGGTAGGTTTTGATCCGTGGATTACTTGCAAAACTTGTTGATCTACCTTCCTTTGCGTTCACGTAGCCTGATTCCTTGATTTCCCCCTTCGATTTGATGTTTTTCTTGAAGATTTTCTGCCCAAATCGCCCCAAAATCGCGAAAACGCGTCAAATCTGGGCGTCCCAGGACCAACCGGTACTACCGCTCAAAAACCCGGTACTACCGCCCGGTACTGATAAAAAACAGCAGGTTCCCAGATTTTAGCCTCTCACCGTTTTGAGCATAACTTTTGCATTCGAACTCGGATTTTGGTGTTCTTTAGCTCGTTTCGAAGAGGAGAAGGAGCACTACATCATCATCCACGTTGTTCATGCTATCTACTCCATCCAAATTCCGTGAGAAAGGTAGAATCCAACAATAAAGGGTGAAGATCATCGACGAAAGGTATAAATATTCCGCGACTTCTCCCCACTTGCATTCCTTTGTGACCCCCACTATCTTTGCGAGCAACAAACACCTATTGAGACTAGTTCCTCTTATGATTGCTTGGGCTATGCACATTTGATACCTTGTAGAATTCCGAGCAAACATTGTGAGCGCTATCTCTTATAGTTATCTTGTATAGTTGTTGGCACAAGGAAGAGGCAAGTGAAAAAGAAATAAAAAGAAAAAGAGTGATAGAAAGAAAAAAATATAGAAAAAAGGAGAAAATAAAAAGAAAGAGATATACATGTGCCTCATAGAATAGGAAGCGCAAGCTCGATGAACATCATATAGGTGGTACTTATTGTGCATATCTTGTAGCCCACCAATTTTGTGCAATCGAACTAGCGTCTCTCCTTGTACTTGTGTGACACGAGCTTATAGTCTTCGCTAGGTAATCATTTGGTTCTTAGCTCACTTTCTCCGTCGCACAAGTCCCATTTATCCCACCGTGTGTGTTTCCTTGTACATATTTCCTATCTTGTGGATTGACTTGTTTTGCTTTGTGATCATTGTGGTTCTTTACTTGCCATTACAGCATCTTGATTTCGGATTGGTTCTTGACATGCCACTTTCCGTACCTATCCACCATAGGACTTGTGTGTGTGTGTGTTTTGGTTAGTAGTTGGTTTTGGTGTTCCACGTGAACTTCACTTTGCTTGGTTTATTGCTCTCAAGTGTGGCCACTTGCACGATACGATCTTCCAAGGTAAAGTAAGGTTCGACGTTGTATCCCTAACACCCTCTACTACTTCCATATACAACACTTGGTCTTGTGAAGCATGTCTAGGGACTCCGGGACCGAGGATGATTTCTATGAAGAATCCACGATGAGCCACCATGCCTATGTCTCCACAAGCATGGATTACATGATGGAGCACTACACCAACAATGGCTCCACATGCTTGGGTGACATGGAGTGCTACAAGAACAACGACTCCCCAAGCATGGGCGACTTCAAGAACGACAACGACAAGCTCCTCAAGTCGCACCAACCAAGAAGAAGTGATGTGGACATCCCTACTATTGATACAACCATTGTACCTACAACAACACACATACAAGGACCCATCACAAGATCTCGTGCCAAACAACTTAACTATCAGGTACTTTCGTTTCTTGGAACTATTCCTCACATACATGAGAATATGATGCTGCCTAAATCAGATGTATTTCTTACTCTTAGGAATGATGGACCAAGCATGGATGAGAGGGACAAGCATTGGAGCATGGCCATGCATGGAGATGGCAGCAAGCATGTGATGATCCAAGAGAAGGCCACGGATGAAGATTTCAGAACTTTGAGGCCTCCATAATGAAGAAAGAAGGCTTGGACGAAATATTCAAGATCAATACTTTATGAATTCGTCCATAGCTTAATATGGTGCTGCGACACCTCTATTTTGGGCCAGGCCCATGTAATTTTCGCAGGATTTTAATTAGCCACTTTTTAGAGTCCGTATTTGAGGGGAAAGGACTTTTAGGGTTGGATTCGGCCACCACTTCCATGGCTGGCCGAAACCCCACCTTTTCGCCCTTAAATACTCCCCATAGTCGACCCCCTAGACTCGGATTTTGTTTAGACATTAAGTTAGCCATAGTCGCAACTTCGCCAAGGCTCGAGCGTCGCAGAGGCCTCTTGTACTTCGCACCTATTCAGGATCCCACCTCTTCAATAAAGCTTTCCTCTTAATCCTCAATATCTTGATTGCAATATTGGTTCTTACTTGTTCTCGATTTCAGGTAGGAATTAAGACCCTCGCTGGTCAGGCTGATCGTGTTCACGCAGGATCGGTAACCTCCAGGAGATTGGCCTAGCGATTGCATTGGCGCCAGGTTTCGCACGTAGTCGGATCGTCAAGCCTTAACTCCACCAAATCGACTATCATCATCTCATCGAAAGATCGGACACCTTTGCCCTATCAAGTGGTATCGATTTCAGGTTGCTCGGTGAGATTTTACTGTTTTCAGAGATTAGATCTGTTTTACCTATAACCCACGAAAAAGCCAAAACATGCTTAGAGTTTAGATCCATCCTATAACCAATCTACGCCTCGCATTATCTTTTCAGTTTTTGCATTGTTGAATTTGTGTCTACATCGTCGCGTCGAGTTGCTGGTCTTAGTGTCTCGTCCCTTAGAGTTTTGAGTTCTATCATAGTAGTCACCGCCACACTCGCCGATCACCGCCACCATATTCCGCCGCCATATACCCTGCCACCATAAACCCTAATACTCCGCCACCGCTTTCCTACCGCAACACAGATCCGATCAGTTTTCCTGCCGTGGTACGAGTCCGAGTAGAGTTATTGTTTCCTAGTTATTTCTTTTTACTTTCCTTCTTTGTTGTTTCCGTGTTCAGCTAAAGTCCGTGTCGAGCTAAGAGTTCGGTCGTAAGTCTGGAACCGCCTCCAAATTTTTTTTCTGGCTATACTGTTTTTCGACCCCGGGGATCACTTCTCTCCATCGGCCGTTATAGCAACTTTTTTTTGACGCCTGCGCGCTTTCCGGAGCAAAATAAAAAAATTCGAATTTTTTTTTGGGGCTAACCTATTTTTAGACCCCGTAGATCAGTTTTAGACACTCACCATCATAGTGATTTTCCACCTCTCGGTTCGCTTTTCAGGGTGCCATATCATCATACAGTGCTTGTTGTGCCGCGTCGTGACATCGTTGGTGATCTAGGCTCGCGTCTCTAGTACGGTCTAGCCTAGGACCAGACAAGACCGTCGTTGAGCATTCTTTCAACTTTGCATTGCTTTTGATAATTGCTAACCCCTTTGCTAAGCCTTCCCGAGCTCCATGATATTCTCCACGCGGTGTTTCGACTCGGTAATCGCTTGGTTCAATCTCCGACCCATCGATCCTCGTGGTTGCACATCGCCTTTTCCTGCTGTTTGGTAAGAACTTGTAAGAGCTTCGTATATTACTTGACGGATTACGCGTGACTTCCACCATATTTCCGTACTATATACCTGTGCTTTTTAAGGACTAACCATGACGGATACTTCGCGGAACCCTGCCACAATGACGAACGAAGAACTACATGCCCACTTCTCCGCGCTTGGTCACCGCTGAAGACGTGGATACGCGCCTCGGGGAGTTTGACACCAAGCTCACAAACGCCGTGGACAAGCTCGATGGACTCGAGAAATCCTTCAATGCCACGCTTGACGTTCGGTTCAAGGAGCTTTTGAACCGATTGCCGCCGCATTATGCGGCTATCGCGGCCGACGCCTCGATTTCGGCCATGGCCGCTGCTGCGACATTGGGGATGTATAACGGGTACTACTACGACCACGACATTTACGACGATCTGTTTGACGACGAGGTTGAACAACCTCCACAGTACTGCTGGCCGTCCCCGACATTACTACCGCAATGCTCGCCCACCGGTACGTGATGATGATCATGTTGCAAAGCTTAAATTAAATATTCCATCTTTTGAGGGTAAATATAATCCTGATGCATACCTTACATGGGAGATGAAAGTAGAACAACGTTTTGCATGCTTAAAATATCCTGAGAATATGCGTGTTAGTGTTGCTACATGTGAATTTACTAAATTTGCTTCCCTTTGGTGGTCTGAGTATTGTCGTTTAAATCCTACTACTATTCCAAGTACTTGACTTTTAAAACTGCTATGCGTGTTTGTTTTGTACCTCCCACTTATCAACGTGATTTACTAAAGAATCGACACGCTTAGAGCAAGGGAAAAATTCTGTAGAAGAGTATTATCAGAATTGCAAACGGGATGGTTCGTGTGGTCTTGTTGAATCTAATGAACAAATGCTTGCACGCTTTTGGTGGATTAAACAAGGACATTCAGCACATCTTAGATTATAAGGAATATAATTCTATCACTCGTTTGTTTCATCTTGCTTGCAAAGCTGAACGTGAAGTGCAGGATCGCCAAACACCATGGAGGAGGACTAATAATTCTGCAGGTCGCACATCCACCTGGACATCCCGACAATCAGCGCCACCTCGTGATTCACCACCAGCTACTACCACATCCAAGGCCACCACAAGATTTCCAGCTGCTCCTCCACCATCATCCAATGCTCCTGCTCGTAGTGCATCTTCTATGGCTTCCACGGGTAAGACAAAGGATATACAATGCCGCAAGTGCTGGGGTTTTGGTCATATTGAGAGACAGTGCACAACACAACGTGTGATGATGGTGCGCGAAGATGGTCAATACGATTCAGCGAGTGACTTCGATGAAGATACACTAGCCCTTATTTCTGCTCGCGATGGAGACAATTCTGATGCTGATGAAGAGCCAGAGGTAATGGGAGCTGAAGCTGCTGATCAATACAAGAGCTTAATTACACAACATGTGTTGAGTGTGCAATTGAGCAAATCTGAGCAAGATCAACGCCACAACCTGTTCCAAACACGTGGTGTTGTCAAGGAAAGAGCTATACGGATCATCATTGATGGAGGGAGTTGTAATAATCTGGCCAGTGTAGACATGGTAGAGAAGCTTGCGCTTCCAACAAGACAATGCCCACATTCATATTACATCCAATGGTTTGAGAGTTCTCGCAAGATCAAGGTAACATGAACCAGACGCTGCATTTTACTATTGGTACATATTCTGATTTTGTTGATTGTGATGTTGTACCTATGCAAGCTTGTTCTTTGTTACTTGGTAGACCATGGCAATTTGATAGAGAATCTGTTCATAATGGCAAAACTAATCACTATTCTCTTATGCATGATGGAAAGAAAATTGGTCTAAAACCTATGACTTAACAGATTTTAAAAGATGATCTTGCTAGAGCTAGTAGAGCTAAAACTGAGGAGAAAAATAAAAGTGAGAATTAGATTATTGCAGATTTTATACCACCAAAGAACACTAAATCTGATTCTACACATGCTACTGAAATTGCTTGAAGAGTCCATGTATGCTTGCAAATAAAATTGATATTGCTGAACTAGATGTAAACAATACTCAATGTTATGCAATTGTCGCAAAGAGGTTTTGTTTTCATTTGAGGATATGCCTCCTTCTTTGCCACCATTGTTGCTAACCTTTTGCCGGAATATGAGGACGTCTTTCCCGCTGAGTTGCCACCAGGAATACCTCCTATTAGAGGAATTGAGCACCAAATTGATCTAATTCCTGGTGCCACGTTACCCAACCGCGCGCCATCTAGAACCAATCCAGAGGAGACAAAGGAGATACAACGCCAAATTCAGGAACTACTCGACAGAGATCATATTCGTGAGTCCCTTAGCTCTTGTGCTGTTCCTATTATTTTGGTACCTAAGAAAGATGGTTCTTCGCGCATGTGTACTGATTGTAGAGCTATCAATAATATTACTATTCGATATCGTCATCCTATTCCACGTTTAGATGACATGCTTGATGAATTGAGTGGCTCTACCATGTTTTCTAAAAATGATTTGCGTAGTGGTTACCACCAGATTCGTATGAAATTAGGAGATGAATGGAAAACAGCATTTAAAACTAAGTTCGGTTTATATGAATGGTTAGTAATGCCGTTTGGTTTAACTAATGCACCTAGCACTTTCATGCGATTAATGAACGAAGTTTTACGTGCTTTCATTGGACGTTTTGTGGTAGTCTACTTTGATGATATTCTGATTTATAGCAAATCTTTAGAGGATCATTTGGACCATTTACGTGCTGTTTTCAATGCTTTGCGTGATGCATGTTTATTTGGTAACCTTGAGAAGTGCACCTTTTGCACCAATCGAGTTGCGTTTCTTGGCTATGTTGTTACATCACAGGGTATTGAAGTGGATCCAGCCAAGATTGAAGCTATTGAGAATTGGCCGCAGCCCAAGACGGTCACACAAGTGAGGAGTTTTCATGGCCTCGCTGGCTTTTATAGGCGCTTTGTCAAAGACTTTGGATCAATTGCCGCCATTGAATGAGCTTACCAAGAAGGATGTGCCCTTTGTTTGGGGCGATGCACAACAATGTGCCTTCGTCATATTGAAAGATAAGCTAACACATGCTCCCTTACTCCAACTTCCTGATTTTACTAAGACTTTTGAGCTTGAATGTGATGCTAGTGGAATTGGTTTGGGAGGGGTGTTATTACAAGAGGGAAAACCTGTTGCATATTTTAGCGAGAAATTGAGTGGGGCTAGTCTGAACTATTCTACTTATGATAAAGAATTATATGCGTTGGTTTGGACATTAGAAACTTGGCAACATTATCTATGGCCTAAGGAATTTGTTATTCATTCTGATCATGAATCTTTGAAGCATATTCGTAGTCAAGCTAAGTTGAATCGTCGTCATGCAAAGTGGGTTGAATTTATTGAGTCTTTTCCTTATGTTATCAAACACAAAAGGGTAAAGATAATATTATTGCTGATGCTTTGTCGCTACTGTTATGCTTTGTTATCTCAACTTGACTTCAAAATATTTGGATTGGAAACTATTAAGGAACAATATGTGCATGATGCTGAATTTAAAGATGTGTTGCAGAATTGTAGAGATGGTAGAACTTGGAACAAGTTCGTCTTCAATGATGGATTTGTGTTCTGTGCTAACAAACTATGCATTCCAGATAGTTCTGTTCGTCTTTTGTTGTTATAGGAGGCGCATGGCGGAGGATTGATGGGACACTTTGGTGTCAAGAAGACGGAGGATGTTCTTGCTGCACACTTCTTTTGGCCACGTATGCGTCGAGATGTTGAGAGATTTGTGGCACGCTGCACTACTTGTCAAAAAGCTAAGTCTCGCCTTAATCCACATGGTTTATATATGCCTCTTCCTGTTCCTAGTGTTCCTTGGGAGGATATTTCTATGGACTTTGTTTTGGGATTGCCACGAACACAGAAGGGGAGGGATAGTATTTTTGTTGTTATGGATCGGTTTTCTAAGATGGCACACTTTATTCCTTGTCATAAAACGGATGCTGCTGCGCATATTGCTGATTTGTTCTTTTGTGAAATTGTTCGTTTGCATGGTGCGCCAAATACTATTGTTTCTGATCGTGATACTAAATTTCTTAGTCACTTTTGGAGATGTTTATGGGCTAAGTTGGGGACTAAATTGCTGTTTAGTACTACATGTCATCCCCAAACTGATGGACAAACTGAAGTAGTAAATAGAACTTTGTCTACTATGTTGCGGGCTGTTTTAAAGAAGAACTTAAAATTGTGGGAAGAGTGTTTACCTCATATAGCATTTGCTTATAATCGTTCGTTGCATTCTACCACAAAGATGTGCCCATTTGAGATTGTGTATGGTTTTGTTCCTCGTGCACCTATTGATTTATTGCCTTTACCTTCTTAGGTGCAACATAATTTGGATGCTACACAACGCGCTGAAATGATATTAAACTTGCATAAGACTACTAAAGATAACATTGAACACATGAATGCTAAGTATAAAATTGCTAGGGATAAAGGGAGAAAGCATGTTGTGTTTGATGTTGGCGATCTTGTTTGGTTACATTTGCGTAAAGATCGCTTTTCCTGATTTACGCAAGTCTAAGTTAATGCCACGTGCTGGTCCCTTTAAGGTGTTAGAGAAAATAAATGATAATGCATATAAACTTGAGTTGCCCGCAGACTTTGGTACAGTTAGTCCCACGCTTAACATTGCAGATTTGAAGCCTTACTTTGGTGAGGAAGATGAGATTGCGTCGAGGACGACTTCAATTCAAGAAGGGGAGCATGATGTGGACATCCCTACTATTGATACAACCGTTGTACCTACAACAACACACATACAAGGACCCATCACAAGATCTCGTACAAACAACTTAACTATCGTACTTTCGCTTGGAACTATTCCTCACATACATGAGAATATGATGCTGCCTAAATCAGATGTATTTCTTACTCTTAGGAATGATGGACCAAGCCGGGTTGAGAGGGACAAGCATTGGAGCATGGCCATGCATGGAGATGGCAAGCATGTGATGATCCAAGAGAAGGCCATGGATGAAGATTTTAACTTTGAGGCCTCCATAATGAAGAAAGAAGGCTTGGATGAAATATTCAAGATCAATACTTCTAATTCGTCCATAGCTTAATATGGTGCTGCGACACCTTTATTTTGGGCCAGGCCCATGTAATTTTCGCAGGATTTTAATTAGCCATTTTGAGAGTCCGATTTGAGGAAAAGGACTTTAGGGTTGGATTCGCCACCACTTCCATGGCTGGCAAACCCCACCTTTTCGCCTCTTAAATACTCCCCATAGTCGACCCCCTAGACTCGGATTTTGTTTAGACATTGTTAGCCATAGTCGCAACTTCGCCAAGGCTCGAAAGGCCGCAGAGGCCTCTTGTACTTCGCACCTATTCAGGATCCCACCTCTTCAATAAAGCTTTCCTCTTAATCCGCAATATCTTGATTGCAATATTGGTTCTTACTTGTTCTCGATTTTAGGTAGGAATTAAGACCCTCGCTGGTTAGGCTGATCGTGTTCACGCAGGATCGGTAACCTCCAGGAGATTGGCCTAGCGATTGCATTGGCGCTCGTGCTCGCACGTGTAGTCGGATCGTCAAGCCCGAACTCCACCAAATCGACTATCATCATCTCATCGAAAGATCGGACACCTTTGCCCTATCACGAAGCCTCCAACTTGAGTGCACCAAGGTCCATCATCAAATGGACAAGTTCCAAAGCGACCTCCACAACTTCAAGAAGGACATGGACAACGACTTCGACAAAAACATGAGGATGGTCGCCAAGACTAATGATGCTTTGCGCTCATTAGAAAAACTTACAAGGAAGAGTGCCAAGGTCAAGGGCCATCGTCGTGAGCGTCATATGGATGACCAAGTGCGCCACCTACATCAACCATCGGCAAGGCACGCCAATGACCTCCGTCGACACCATCACAAGGCACCTTCAACTTCTTGTGCCACCACCAAAATGGCACCAAGAGCAAGCCTTCGTCCACGCCATCAAGCTTCAACGACTACGCTTGCATTTGAAGACCTCATGAACAAGGAAAATGAAGACCTCTACTTCGCCAAGTTGGATAGCATGAGCCTACCTCCACCACTACTACAAGATGTCCACAAGACGGTCGAGCATGGGATTTTCCCTTCGGCCATGGAGGCGAGCGATGATGCCCATCTTATGGCATCCAACCTTGAAGGCGACAAGGTCAAGCATGGTGAGCATGGGATTTTCCCTTTACCAAAGGAGGCGCATGGAGTTGAGGAAACCGAGCCTATCCCCATATGCTTGAGTGATGATGTGGTACCAATCCTGATGCAGCCCGTCCTACGGACGCACCTCCATCTACAACACCTAGTCCCCCAAGTGGACCAATGACTCGCGCCCGTGCCAAGCTCCTACAAGCCAAGGTTAACTCGCTCCTTTCCTCATGTGATTTTGGCCTACCTTTGGATGGCTTGCTACTTCATGCATCTATGTTGGGTATCCTCAGATATGAAGTAACACCACCACACCAAGCCACCAAGGAAGCAGGAGAAGAAGTCACTGAGCTGCTGACACCGGAGTCTCCGGTCTCCTACACCGAGTCTCGGACCTTCCTCCGTCCAGACCGAGACCCAAGCCCGACAGCGAAGCCCCCTCCCGAGACGGGTCCGAGATCGACCGAGTCTCCAGCCTGAGACCGAGTCTCCGGACCCAGACCGAGTCTCCTGACCGACTGCCGCCAGCATGTTAAAGCCTTTGGGCCTGGCCCATGTAACCCCTAATTTCGCCCCAAACTTCCAGCTTTATTCCGTACCACTCGCTTATGTGGTTGGCCTATATATAGCCCCACCCCTCATATGTAAACCCTAGACTTGGATAATAATAGATATTAAGGAAACCCTTTGAGGAACTTATCTCTATTGGTCTCATGCTCCTACCAAGGAGCACCGGATTATCCACTCCCCTCTTGGATCTTGCCTAGTGCATTCAAGTTGTACAAGGCCTTGGGTTCTCGGTTTCTCGCCCCCAAGTCGACAAGATCTCACCAAGCACCTCGTCCACCGTTGTTGGGTGGAGAGCGAGTCACCAACACCGATCCTAGGGATTATGTTGGACCGATTGCCACCGGTGTGAGGGATCGGCGTGTATCGTGTTTTGTGTGCGTGTGTTCGTGGTTTTCATCCCTTCTTTCCCCGACCACTGCTTTCCCCCTCGTTTCTCGTGGAATTCGTGAAAGATCGGGCCAACCCAAGGGTTACCCCATAACATATTGGTATCAAGAGCAAGGTTGATCACGAATTTCCCCCCAATTTTTCTTCTATCCACCATAAATTCGAAAATTTCCCAAAAAACAGCCCCAATTTGCCTTTGGATCGATCTGTCGTTTTGGAGTGTTTTTGGTGGTTTTGATCCGACCAAAACTTGTCTAAGGTGTTGGTTCAGCTTTTGCTTCCCAGCCCAATTTTGGCCAATTTTTCGCGGATTTGAGGACTCTAGGCGTGGATTTCCGCTCACGAACACGAGCAGACATCCCACACCGGAGTCTCTGGCCTGCACACCGGAGTCTCCGGTCTACACCGGAGTCTCCGGCCTGAGACCGGAGTCTCCGGCCCTGAACGCCAGTTTTGGCCATTTTTCCTCTTTTCCTGCATTGGCTAATCTGTCCACTTGTTGTTTGTGTTCCATGTGCGTGTCACCAACTAACAGATACCTTCCGCAACATCGCCGCGCTCTTCGACACCACGGACCCCAAACTCTTACCCGCTCCATCGACACAAGATCATCACCATCAACTAAGGTATAACTTGTGTCAACCCTTGTAGCCATATCTTCCTTTGTGTGTACCTATCCTATGAGAGCAACTCATTTCGTGTTTGTCTAAGCATTATGCACTTGCCATTGGAAAGTGAGAGTGTGAGGGCAAATACAAAAGTTAACATAGTAGCATAGCAAGGGAG
Organism: Avena insularis; assembly: GCA_023614405.1. Classification (NCBI taxonomy): domain Eukaryota; kingdom Viridiplantae; phylum Streptophyta; class Magnoliopsida; order Poales; family Poaceae; genus Avena; species Avena insularis. The sequence continues at coordinate 59,141 of JAJUPC010000639.1, read as the reverse complement.
AAAAAGAAAAAGAATAAAAAAAAAGAGAGAAAAAGAAAAAGAAAAATAAAAAGATACATAGTCTCCCAATACAAAGAGAGCATCAAGCTTGTAAGCAAAAGAGAGAGGAAGAAGTGCGCCGAGGCAAGTGCACAAATCCGTTGCTTACCCTCTTTTGGCAAACGAGTTGTGGTCTCTCCTTGCGTTGGCACGACACCCGAGCGTAGTCTTCCTTAGGCCATTTCGTGCTCACTTTCATAGTCGTGCTAACCCCATTTTTCTCCACGCGTGTGTGTAGTCGTAGGTTCTCGTCACCTTGTGAGTTGACCATTTCCTTTTGACTTGCGTTTTGTTGGATCTTCTCCACTTTTGACTATCCTTTGCGTTCGGTTGGTTCTTTGGCTTTCCCACAATCCTACTGTTATGGGGTAACCCTTGGGTTGGCCCGATCTTTCACGAATTCCACGAGGAACGAGGGGGAAAACGGTGGTCGGGGGAAGAAGGGATGATAACCACGAACACACGCACACCAAAACACGATACACGGCGATCTCTCACGCCGGTGGCAACCGGTCCAACATAATCCCTAGGATCGGTGTTGGGCGAAGCTCACTCTCCACGCCAACAACGGGGGATGAGGTGCTTGGTGAGATCTTGACGACTTGGGGGCGAGAAACCGAGAACCCAAGGGCTTGTACAACTTGAACACACTAGGCAAGATCCAAGAGGGGGGTGGATAATCCGGTGCTCCTTGGTAGGAGCATGAGACCAATAGATATAAGTTCCTCAAAAGGGTTTCCTTAATATCTATTATTATCCAAGTCTAGGGTTTACAATAGAGGGTGGGGCTATATATAGTCCAGCCACAAAACAGGGGTAGTTTCGAAACGAATTGGAAAAATATAGTAAGGGGTACAGGGCACTGGGCCGAACTCAGGCATTCAGATTCAGGGCCAGGGTAGACTGTACCGGGTAACAGTAGTAATGGTCAGAATCGTAGTACCGCTCGGGCGTAGAGGTCTGGCCAAGTGCCTTGAGCTTGGCCGAGGCGCCAAGAGCGAGCCAGAGGAGGCGGTAGGACCGCCGTCCGGTAGTACCGATTGCTGGGCCGGTAGTACCAAGGCGTCTGGGCGTGGAGTGGTTCTTCCTGAGCGTCCGGCTGGGCCAGTAGGGGCCGCTTGAACTGTAGTACCGGCGGCTCAACTGGTAGTACCAAGGCGTCTGGCAGCGATCGGGTTGCTTCCTCCGCTTTCTCCGCTCCTTGGGTCCTTCTCTCAGACTGATGATGCACAGTGTATGCGTATGAAGTAGCAGGCCATCCAAGGGTGTATCGAAGTCACACAAGGAGAGGAGCGAGTTCACCTTAGCTTGAAGGAGTTTGGCTCGGGCGCGAGTCATGGGTCCACTTGGGGAGCTCGTGGGAGTAGATGTAGTAGCGGTCGTAGGACAGGCTGCATCAGCTCCCCCCCTTGGGAAAGAATCGTCCTCGACTCTTCAACCTTCTCAACTTCATCTTCTCCATGGTAGGGTGAGAGGTCCTTGACATTGAATGTCGAGCTTACAAGATACTTCGATGTTGGTATATCGATGATATAGGCATTGTTGTTGATCCTCTTTAGCACCTTGAATGGTCCATCACCTCTTGGCTTTAGCTTGGAGTCGCGTTCCTTGGGGAAGCGGTCTTTACTCAAGTGGATCCACACAAGGTCGCCCTCATCAAAGATCATCTCTTTCTTGTTCTTGTTTAGCCTTGATGCTTGGCGAAGGACTTGCTGCTCGATAGTAGCTCGTGTGTCTTCATGGAGATTGTTTGGGCACGCTTGACAACGTCCATATTGGCATGTTCATGAAGTGGAAGTGGAAGGATATCGAGCGCGGTGAGAGGCTCGAAGCCGTAGACGATCATGAACGGGCTCCTCATGGTGGTGGAGTGCTTGGCGCGGTTGTAGGCGAAGTCAGCATGTGGAATACATTCCTCCCAGTCTTTAAGGTTCTTCTTTATCAACACCCGGAGGAGTGTTCCAAGGCTTCGATTAATGACCTCGGTTTGTCCATCGGTTTGAGGATGCGAGGCGGACGAGAAGAGGAGCTTGATGCCGAGCTTGGCCATGAGAGTCTTCCAGAAGTAGCTCATGAATTTGACGTCGCGGTCGGAGACGATTGTTCTTGGTACACCGTGCAGCCTAATTATTTCCCTGAAAAACAAATTGGCTACATGTGAAGCATCATCGGTCTTATGGCACGGAATAAAGTGTGCCATTTTTGAAAAGCGATCCACTACCACAAATATAGAATCATGGCCATGTTTAGATCTAGGCAAGCCTAATACAAAATCCATGCTAATGTCCGACCAAGGTGCATAAGGAATAGGCAATGGCATATAGAGACCAAAGGGGTTGGACTTAGACTTAGCTTGGATACATGTAGTGCATCGTTGGACGTGGCGCTCCACGTCGCGCTTCATCTTTGGCCAAAAGTAGTGAGTGGAGAGCATGTCATATGTCTTGTCATGGCCAAAGTGACCCATAAGGCCTCCACCATGGGACTCTTGAAGAAGCAAAAGTTGGAGAGACGATTTCGGAATGCAAAGCTTGTTTTGTTTGAAGAGAAAACCCTTATGCAGATAGAAATCATCAAACCCTTTGTCTATTGAACATTGTGCAAAAATTGGTCCAAAGAAATGGTCGGACGCGTACAAAGATTTGATGTCATCAAGACCCCAGACATTTACTTCGAGTCGTGTAAGAAGGCTTGTGTTTTTGCGAGACAAGGCGTCCGCTACCACATTTTCTTTGCCCTTCTTGTATTTGACAATGTAAGGAAAAGACTCCATGAACTCAACCCATTTTGCGTGCCTTTTACTCAAATTGGCTTGGCCCTTAAGATACTTCAACGACTCATGGTCGGAATGGATGATAAATTCTTTGGGCCAAAGATAGTGTTGCCACACTTGAAGAACTCGAACCAAGGCAAAAAGTTCTTTGTCATAAATGAGATAGTTGAGGCGTGCGCCATCAAGTTTCTCACTATGGTAAGCAATAGGACGCCCATTTTGCATAAGGACGCCCCCAATGCCAATACCACTAGCATCACATTCAATCTAAAAGGTTTTTGTGAAATCCGGTAATGCAAGAAGTGGTGCTTCGGTGAGCCTCTTTTTGAGCTCATCAAAAGCCTTTTGTTGCGCTTTTCCCCAAACGAACGTGACATTTTTCTTGGTCAATTCGTTGAGGGGGCAAGCAATGGTAGAAAAGTCTTTCACAAAGCGACGGTAAAAGCCAGCCAACCCATGAAAACTACGAAGTTCACTAACATTTGTAGGGGTGGACCAATCTCGTATGTCCTTGACTTTTGAGACATCAACTTCAATGCCCTTAGAAGACACAACAAAACCAAGGAAAATCAGCTTGTCTTTTGCAAAAGTGCACTTTGGGAGATTAGCATAAATCTTTTCATGACGAAGGATTTGAAGAACCTCCTTAACATGAGTAACATGCTCCTCTAGTGACTTGCTATAGACAAGAATGTCATCAAAGTAAACAACTACTCTTCCCAATGAGAGATCTCAAAATATGGTTCATGAGGCGCATGAAGGTACATGGGGCGTTAGATAAGCCAAAAGGCATAACCAACCATTCATAGAGACCAAGCTTGGTCTTGAAGGCGGTTTTCCACTCATCACCTTCGGCCATGCGAATTTGGTGGTAACCACTACGAAGATCAATTTTCGAAAATATAGTGGCTCCACATAACTCATCAAGCATGTCATCAAGACGCGGTATAGGATGTCGATAACGCACGGTGATAGCATTGATTGGACGGCAGTCCATGCATAACCGCAACGTATCATCCGTTTTTGGAACTAGAATCACGGGGACCGCGCTTGGGCTAGTGCTTACTTGGATCAAACCTTTGGAGACGAGTTGGTTGATTTGGTGTTCGATCTCCTTTGTCTCTTCCGGGTTCGTGCGATACGCGGGACGGTTTGGGAGTGGTGCGCCGGGTATGAGGTCGATGCGGTGCTCGATTCCACGAAGAGGAGGTAGTCCATGAGGAAGCTCTTCAGGGAATACATCTTGGAATTCCTGCAAAATAGCCATCAAAGAAGGAGGAACATTTGTCAAGTCGTTAGTTCCTTGCGCTAGTCCCTTGCATACAAGGACATAGTGCAAGATGGATGGGTTGTTCCGCACTTCTCTCATCTCACTTTTGGTGGCAAGAAGAACACTCTTAGTTTTTCCACTCGAGTTTGGCTTGTAGCTCTCACTCACTATGGTGTGGTTCTCTCGCTCACCACTCTTCTCACATGGTGTTTTTGTGTATTGCGCCCTCGCTAAAGCCTTTGCATTGTCCGCAATTATTTGGCTAGGAGTCATTGGTTGCAACACACAAGTTTTATCAAGCCATTTGAAGGTGTAAGTGTTTGAGTGACCATTATGCAAAGCACGCTTGTCATATTGCCACGGTCTTCCGAGCAACATGTGACAAACCATCATTGGGACCACATCACATTCCACCGTGTCCTTGTAGTTCCCAATTGAGAACGTCACCGAGACGGTGTGCTTGATCTTGACGGATCCTTGGTCACTTAGCCATTGGATATGGTAGGGGTGTTTATGCGGGTGGAGGGTGAGGTTGAGTTTCTCACACAATTCCGTGCTTGCAAGGTTGTGGCAACTCCCTCCATCGAGACAACTTTGATGGACTTCCCATTGATGCCGGCACGAGTTTGGAAGATGTTCGAGTGTTGGTCTTCATTTTCATTGACTTGGGTAGTCAAGACCCTTGTGACCACAAGCGATGGGCTTGCGTCATGCTCACACACAAGAAGTTCTTGGTCCTCTTCCAAATGTTGCCTTGCCATGGCTTCCTTGACCCTTGCATCAAACTCTCCTTCACTCAAGTATTCTTGATCGCCGTTGTCATGGATGAACAAAACTTTCTTGTTCTACATGCTCGACTTGTGTCCTTTGCCTCCACACTTGTAGCATTCACCATTGAATGGTTGATCATCCCTTGTGTGTTTGCCACTTGGGGGCTGTTTTCCTTGAGGGATAATTGGCTTGAAGGGAAGCTTGGTGGTACTAGAGGAGCTTCCACTTGGTGTTGTTGGAGTAGTGGTTGGTGCTTGCTTGTAGGTGAAATACGTCTTTGGCTTGTTGTACTTGATGTCCTCTTGCACTTGACGCTCGGCCTTCGATGCGATGTGCACAAGCTCAACCATGTTGTTGTACTTTTGGAACTCGGTGATGTGCTTGATGGGATGGTTCAAGCCATTGAGGAAACGTGCCATTGTTTGTTCATCTCGCTCTTCAATGTTGGCACGGATCATGTTGAGCTCCATTTGCTTGAAGTAATCTTCCACGGTCTTTGTCCCTTGACTAAGCGTTTGAAGCTTGTTGAAGAGCTCACGCGTGTAGTGCGAAGGAACAAAGCGGGATCTCATATGAGCCTTCATATCTTGCCAAGTTGCGATTGGAGGCTCTTCTTTTTCATGAGCGAAGTTGGACTTGTTCCCACCAAAGGTTGGCATACTCATCAAACTCGAGGGATGCCATGGCCATCATCTTCTCATTGCTATAGTTGTGAATGCGGAAGATCTTGTCGACCTTGAGTTCCCACGAGAGATATTCCTCGAGCTCATTGGAACCGGTGAACTTTGGCATGGTGAATTTGAGCTTGCCGAAAGTTTCTTCTCCATTGCGGTTCCATGGCGGTTGCCATGATTTCATCATCATCATCCGCTCTCATCTCATGTTTTGGTGATGGTTGCGTTGCTCTTGCGGTTGTTGAGGTGCCGCGTTTGGTGGTGGAACTTGGTTTTGGCGACGAGCTTGGGGAGCTTGCTCGTTTTGTTGGCACGGTTGAGGACGAGGAGGAGGTTGATGGTCCTCACGACGAGCTTGGGGAGCTTGTTCTTGCGCCCTGTGGCGAGGAGGGCGTCGAGCCACATGCGCAATGGGCTGCTCTTCTTCTTGATGTGGAGGAGGCTCGTCATGACCATCATGTTGCCGACGTGGACGATCATGTCGATGATAACGCCTTGGAGGATCTTCGAGTGCTTCACGTCGACGGCGATCTTGTTCGTCCTCTTCGGATGCTTCACTTGTTGTTGAAGGAACATGTCGACGGCGATGGCCTTGGTGGTCCATGTGAGGTCGCTCTTGTTGAATCACAAGTGCCCTTGGTTGTAGCCGGTTCGCTTCACGTCTTGGAGGTCTTGCGGAGAGGTCACCATCATAGCTTGACGTTGCGGCGTGACACGGAGATGGTACCGCTTGCGAAGAGCTCATGGATTGAAGAACGGGTCCATCCCGGTGCCTTGAAGCGTGACGGCGAGGTGCACTTGATTCACTTGAGGAGTGCCGAGATGAGCTTGATTCGCGCGAGCGTGGCCTTGCTAGTCCATCAATGAGGCGTTGAAGCTTCTCATCCGTTGATGCGAGTGCACGACCAAGAGCTTCATTTTGATGACCGAGGTTGTGTTGCATGGCATGCATTTGACCACGGACTTCTTCGAAGCGGATGACGATGTTCTTGAATTCCACAACGGTAGTTGAATTCTCCTTGGCGCCGCTAAATTCTCCTCGCTAAATTGTTCATCTTGGCGCCGCTTAAGAGCTTCACAACGGTAGTTGAACTCTCCTCGGACCTTCCAATGGTCCCATCTTGTCATGAATTGTGTGTCATCCTCCGGAGGTTGTGGTGGTTGGGATGGCTCTCCATGCCTGTCCATGATGAAAAGCCAACAAGGGTTGTATATGGAGAAAACGGGTGCGGAGAGTTAGCCTTTTACCTCACCTTGGAGATTATATCAAACCAATTGCCACATAAATGAGCGAACAGCGTGCAAAGTGAAATGGCAAAGAAACTCACACACAAGTATGCTACAACTCTCAAAAGCTTTTGGTGGAAGGTTAGGAATGTGGAAAACCAAACGAAACGATCCAAGCAAAATGTTATTGTTCTACGTGGTAAAGAACCAAAGATCAAAAGCAAAAGGATACGATCTATAAAAATATGGAAAACACACACGTGGAGAAAAAGGGGTTAGCACGACTATGAAAATGAGCACAAAAGGTCCTAACGAAGACTACGCTCGGTTGTCGTGCCAACTCAAGGAGAGACCACAACTCGTTTGCCAAAAGAGGATAAGCAACGGATTTGTGCACTTGCCTTGGTGCGCTCTTTTCCTCTCTCTTGTTGGCTTACAAGCTTGGTATTCTCTTTGTATTGGGAGACTATGTATCTTTTTCTATTTTTCTCTTTTTTTTTTGATTCTTTCTCTTTTTCTCCCTTTCTATGCTACTAAGTTAACTTTTGTATTTGGCCTCACACTCTCACTTTCCAATGGCAAGTGCACAATGCTTAGACAAACACAAAATGAGTTGCTCTCATAGGATAGATACACACAAGGAAGATACGGGGCTGTCAAAGTGGTGCAAGTTATACCTTCGGGTATTGTTGACGACTTGCAACCGTTGGTGGGGGATGATGTTCGAGTGTCGCGGTGTCGTTGAGCGCGTGGTGACTTTGATGCGGAAGCTGTTGTGAAAATGGCGACAAACACGCGAAGCACGAACAAGTGAGGTGGAAAAGTCAGCAAACGAAGTTGAGGCGTCAAAAGAGCTAGGAAACACGGTTAGTGGCGGGCGGTTGTACCGCTGGCAACATCCGGTAGTACCGGCGAGCGGTAGTACCGCTTCATTAGTAGTACTGGTGACTTCATAGAGTACCGCTTGCATCTGCCGGGTAGTAGGTTCTCGCCACTATGAATAGGAACAAACTCAACTTGACCAAAATCCTCAAATTCGTGGTGATCTGACCGAAAGGCTGGGCTAGGAACAACAGGGGCTATAGATCGACTCCAAAAGTAATAGATCTATGGACCAAAACCACGAAAAACTCACCAAATCCAAAGATCGATCCAAAGGCAAATTGGGGCTCTTTTTGGTGGGATTTTCGATTTTAAGGGGGATCAAAGAAAAATTGGGGGGAAATTCGTGATCAACCGTGCTCTTGATACCAATATGTTATGGGGTAACCCTTCGGTTGGCCCGATCTTTCACGAATTCCACGAGGAACGAGGAGGGGGGTGGATAATACGGTGCTCCTTCGTAGGAGCATGAGACCAATAGATATAAGTTCCTCAAAAGGGTTTCCTTAATATCTATTATTATCCAAGTCTAGGGTTTACAATAGAGGGTGGGGGCTATATATAGTCCAGCCACAAAACAGGGGTAGTTTTAACTAATTGGAAAATATAGTTAGTAACTGCACCTTAATCAACCGAACTCAGCGCTCATTCAGTCAGAGGTAGTACGGTCGGCAACCGGTAGTACCAACAGAATCGGTAGTACCATGGGCTGTCAAGGGCCTGAGCTTCTGGAGGCGCCAGTAGCGAGCGGTAGGAGGGGGCGGTAGGACCGCCGTCCGGTAGTACCGATTGCTGGGCCGGTAGTACCGCTGGCGTCTGGGGCGTGGAGTGGTTCTTCCTGGAGCGTCCGGTAGCTGGGGCCGGTAGGGCCGCTTGAACCGGTAGTACCGGTCGGCTCAACTGCAGAGTACTGGCGGCCCTGGCAATGATCGGTTGCTTCCTCCGCTTTCTCCGCTCCTTGGGTCCTTCTCTTCAGACTGATGATGCACAGTGTATGCGTATGAAGTAGCAGGCCATCCAAGGGTGTATCGAAGTCACATAAGGAGAGGAGCGAGTTCACCTTAGCTTGAAGGAGTTTGGCTCGGGCGCGAGTCATGGGTCCACTTGGGGAGATCATGGGAGTAGATGTAGTAGCGGTCATAGGACGGGCTGCATCACCTACCCATCCACCAAAAGCTTTTGAGAGTTGTAACTCCTTTGTGTGTGAGTTTCTTTGCCATTTCACTTTGCACGTTGTTCGCTCCTTTGTGTGGCAACTGGTTTTATATAATCTCCAAGGTGAGGTAAAAGGCTAACTCTACGCACCTTTACTCTCCATATACAACCCTTGTCGGCTTTACATCATGGACAGGAATGGCGAGCCGTCCCAACCACCACCACCACCTACGGAGGACGACAATCCATACATGACACGATGGGACCATTGGAAGGTCCGAGGAGAATTCAACTACCATTGTGAAGAACTTGAGCGGCGCCAAGATGAAAAATTTAGTGAAGCCCGAGCGGAGTTCAAGAACATCGACAACCGCTTCGAGGAAGTCCGAGGCCAAATGCATGCCATGCAACACAACCTTGGTCATCAAAATGAAGCTCTTGGTCGTGCCCTCGCCTCAACGGATGAGAAGCTTCAACGCCTCATTGATGGGTTAGCAAGGCCACGCCATGAGACTCAAGATCATCACGGCACTCCTCAAGTGAATCAAGTGCTCCTCGCCGTCACGCTTCAAGGCACCGGGATGGACCCGTCCTTCAATCCATGAGCTCTTCTCAAGCGGTACCATCTCCGCGACACGCCGCAACGTCAAGCTATGATGGTGACCTCTCCGCAAGACCCCTAAGACGTGAAGCGGACCGGCCACAACAAAGGGCACTTGTGCTTCAACAAGAACAACCTCACATGGACCACCAAGCCCATCGCCATCGACATGTTCTTTCCACAACAAGTGAAGCATCCGAAGCGGAAGAACAAGTTCGCCGGCAGCATGAAGCACTCGAAGATCCACCAAGGCGTCCCCATCGACATGAACGTCAACGTCGTCAACATGATCTTCATGACGAGCCTCCACCACATCAAGAAGAAAGAGAGCAGCCAATTGCGCATGCGGCTCGACGTCCTCCTCGCCACATGGCGCAAGATAATGCTCCTCCGCATCAACCACGACAAGAACAAGAGCAAGCTCCCCAAGCTCGTCGTCCAAACCAAGTTCCACCACCAAACGCGGCACCTCAACAACCGCAAGAGCAGCGCCACCATTAACAAGCAAGACATGAGAGCTCGGATGATGAAGATGGCCGCCACAATCATGGCAACCATCGCAACCGGAACCGCAATGAGGAAGAAACTTTCGGCAAGCTCAAGTTCACCATGCCCAAGTTCACCGGTTCCAATGATCCCGAAGAATACCTCTCATGGGAACTCAAGGTTGACAAGATCTTCCGCATGCACACCTTTAGCAATGAGAAGATGATGGCCATGGCATCCCTCGAGTTTGATGAATATGCCAACCTTTGGTGGGAACAAGTCCAACTCGCTCGTGAATCAAAAGAAGAGCCCCTAATCTCAACTTGGCAAGATATGAAGGCTCATATGAGATCCCGCTCTGTTCCTTCGCACTACACGTGTGACCTCTTCAACAAGCTTCAAACGCTTAGTCAAGGAACAAAGACCGTGGAAGAGTACTTCAAACAAATGGAGCTCAACATGATCCGTGCCAACATTGAAGAGCGTGATGAGCAAACAATGGCACGTTTCCTCAATGGCTTGAACCATCCTATCAAGCGCATCACCGAGTTCCAACGGTACAACAACATGGTTGAGCTAGTGCACATTGCATCAAAGGCCGAACGTCAAGTGCAAGAGGACATCAAGTTCAACAAGCCAAAGACATACTTCACATACAAGCAAGCTTCAACCACTACTCCGACAACACCAAGCGGAAGCTCCTCAACTACCACCAAGCTTCCCTTCAAGCCAACACTTCCTCAAGGAAAACCGCCCCCAAGTGGCAAGTACACAAGAGATGAACAACCATTCAATGGTGAGTGCTACAAGTGTGGAGGCAAAGGACACAAGTCGGCCGCATGTGGGAACAAGAAAGTTTTGTTCATCCATGACAACGGCGATGAAGAATACTTGAGTGAAGAAGAGTTTGATGCAAGGGTCAAGGAAGCCATGGCAAGGCAACATTTGGAAGAGGACCAAGAGCTACTCATGTGTGAGCATGACGCAAGTCCATCGCCAGGTCACAAGGGTCTTAACTACTCAAGCCAATGAGAATGAAGACCAACGATCGAACATCTTCCAAACTCGTGCCGGTATCAATGGGAGGTCCATCAAAGTTGTCATCGATGGAGGGAGTTGCCACAATCTTGCAAGCACGGAATTGTGTGAGAAACTCAACCTCACCCTCCACCCGCATAAACACCCCTACCATATCCAATGGCTAAGTGACCAAGGATCCGTCAAGATCAAGCACACCGCCTAAGAACGTTCTCAATTGGACCCTACAAGGACACGGTGGAATGTGACGTGGTCCCAATGACGGTTTGCCATATGTTGCTCGGAAGGCCGTGGCAATATGACAAGCGTGCTTTGCATAATGGTCACTCAAACACTTATACCTTCAAATGGCTTGACAAAACTTGTGTGTTGCAACCAATGACTCCTAGCCAAATAATTGCGGACAATGCAAAGGCTTTAGCGAGGGCGCAATACACAAAACCATCTTGTGAGAAGAGTGGTGAGCGAGAGAACCACACTATGGTGAGTGAGTGCCACAAGCCAAACTCGAGTGGAAAAACTAAGAGTGTTCTTCTTGCCACCAAAAGTGAGATGAAAGAAGTGCGGAACAACCCATCCATTTTGCACTATGTCCTTCTATGCAAGGGACTAGCGCAAGGAACTAATGACTTGACAAATGTTCCTCCTCCGTTGATGGTTGTTTTGCAGGAATTCCAAGATGTTTTCCCCGAAGAGCTTCCTCATGGACTACCTCCTCTTCGTGGAATCGAGCACGATCGACCTCATACCCGCCCCACTCCCAAACCACGCCACAGATCGCATTTAACCCGTAAGAGAGAAGGAGATAGAACGACAAATCAACCAACTCGCTCCAAAGGTTTGATCCAAGTAAGCACTAGCCCAAGCGCATTCGTGATTCTAGTTCCAAAATGGATGATACGTTATGGGTTATGCATGGATCGCATTCAATCAATGCTATCACCGTGCGTTATCGACACCCTATACCGCGTCTTGATGACATGCTTGATGAGTTATGTGGGGCCACTATATTTTCGAAAATTGATCTTCGTAGTGGTTACCATCAAATTCGCATGGCCGAAGGTGATGAATGGAAAACCGCCTTCAAGACCAAGCTGGGTCTCTATGAATGGTTGGTTATGCCTTTTGGCTTATCAAATGCTCCATCTACCTTCATGCCTCATGAACCATATTTTGCGATCTCTCATTGGGAAGAGTGTAGTTGTTTACTTTGATGACATCCTTGTCTATAGCAAGTCACTAGAGGAGCATGTTACTCATGTTAAGGAGGTCCTTCAAATCCTTCGTCATGAAAAGCTTTACGCTAATCTCCCAAAGTGCACTTTTGCAAAAGACAAGCTGATTTTCCTTGGTTTTGTTGTGTCTTCCAATGGCATTGAAGTTGATGTCTCAAAAGTCAAGGACATACGAGATTGGCCCATCCCTACAAATGTTAGTGAACTTCGAAGTTTTCATGGGTTGGCTGGCTTTTACCGCCGCTTTGTGAAAGACTTTTCTACCATTGCTTGCCCTCAACGAATTAACCAAGAAAAATGTCACGCTCGCTTGGGGAAAAGCACAACAAAAGGCTTTTGATGAGCTCAAAAGAGGGTCACCAAGCACCACTTCTTGCATTACGGATTTCACAAAAACCTTTGAGATTGAATGTGACGCTAGTGGTATTGGCATTGGTGGCGTCCTTATGCAAAATGGGCGTCCTATTGCTTACCATAGTGAGAAACTTGATGGCGCACGCCTCAACTATCCCATTTATGACAAAGAACTTTTTGCCTTGGTTCGAGTCCTTCAAGTGTGGCAACACTATCTTTGGCAAAAAGAATTTATCATCCATTCCGACCATGAGTCATTGAAGTATCTTAAGGGCCAAGCCAACTTGAGTAAAAGGCACGCAAAATGGGTTGAGTTCATGGAGTCGTTTCCTTACATTGTCAAATACAAGAAGGACAAAGAAAATGTGGTAGCGGACGCCTTTGTCTCAAAAAACACAAGTCTTACACGACTCGAAGTAAATGTCTCGAGTCTTGATGACATCAAATCTTTGTACGCGTCCGACCCTTACTTTGGACCAATTTTCGCAACATGTTCAATAGACAAAGGGATTGATGATTACTATTTGCATCAGAGTTTTCTTTTCAAACAAAACAAACTTTGCATTCCGAAATCGTCTCTCCAACTTTTGCTTCTTCAAGAGTCCCATGGTGGAGGCCTTATGGGTCACTTTGGTCGTGACAAGACTTATGACATACTCTCCACTCACTACTTTTGGCCAAAGATGAAGCGCGACGTGGAGCGCCACGTCCAACGATGCACTACATGTATCCAAGCTAAGTCTAAGTCCAACCCCTTTGGTCTTTATATGCCATTGCCTATTCCTCATGCACCTTGGTCGGACATTAGCATGGACTTTGTGTTAGGCCTGCCTAGATCTAAACATGGTCATGATTCTATATTTGTAGTAGTGGATCGCCAAAATGGCACATTTCATTCCGTACATAAGACCGATGATGCTTCACATGTAGCAAATTTGTTTTTCAGGAAATAATTCGCTACACGGTGTACCAAGAACAATCGCTCCGATCATGACGTAAAATTCATGAGCTACTTCGAAGACTCTCATGGCCAAGCTCGCATCAAGCTCCTCTTCTCATCCGCCAAGATCCTCAAACCGATGGACAAACCGAGGTCGTCAATCGAAGTCTGGGCACCCTCCTCCGGGTGTTGATAAAGAAGAACCTTAAAGACTGGGAGGAATGTATTCCAGATGCCGAGTTCGCCTACAACCGCGCTAAGCACTCCACAACCATGAGGAGCCCGTTCATGATCGTCTATGGCTTCGAGCCCCTCACCGCGCTCGATATTCTTCCACTACCTCTTCATGAACGTGGCAATATGGACGTGGTCAAGCGTGCCCAAACAATGAAGAAACTCCATAAAGACACAAGAGCTACGATCGAGCAACAAGTCCTTCGCCAAGCATCAAGGCTAAACAAGAACAAGAAAGAGATGATCTTCGAAGAAGGCGACCTTGTGTGGATACACTTGAGTAGAGACCGCTTCCCCAAGGACCGCGACTCCAAACTCAAGCCAAGAGGTGATGGACCGTTCAAAGTGCTAAAGAGGATAAACAACAACGCCTACATCATAGATATCCCAACATCCAAGTATCTTGTGAGCCTGACATTCAATGTCAAGGACCTCTCACCCTACCATGGCGAAGATGAAGTTGAGAAGGTTGAAGAGTCGAGGACGACTCTTTCCCAAGGGGGAGTTGATGAGCCTGGCCCCACGGACGCACCTCCATCTACAACACCTAGTCCCCAAGTGGACCAATGACTGCGCCTGCCAAGCTCTTACAAGCCAAGGTTAACTCGCCCTTTCCTCATGTGATTTTGGCCTACCTTTGGATGGCTTGCTACTTCATGCATCTACGTTGTGTATCCTCGATATGAAGCAACACCACCACACCAAGCCACCAAGGAAGCAGGACCAGGAGAAGAAGTCACTGAGCCAGACACCAGAGTCTCCGGTGTAGACCGGAGTCTCCGGTCTCCTACACCGGAGTCTCTGGACCTTCCTCTGGTCCAGACCGGAGACCCAAGCCCGGGACAGCCAGAAGCCCCCTCCGGAGACGGGTCCGGAGATTGACCGGAGTCTCCGCCTGCACCGAGTCTCCTGACCGACTGCGCCAGCATGTTAAAGCCTTTTGGGCCTGGCCCATGTAACCCCCAATTTCGCCCCAAACTTCTAGTTTTATTCTAGAACTACCCCTGTTTATGTGGTTGGCCTATATATAGCCCCACCCCTCATATGTAAACCCTAGACTTGGATAATAATAGATATTAAGGAAACCCTTTGAGGAACTTATATCTATTGGTCTCATGCTCCTACCAAGGAGCACCGGATTATCCACCCCCTCTTGGATCTTGCCTAGTGCCTGTTGTACAAGGCCTTGGGTTCTCGGTTTCTCGCCTCAAGTCGTCAAGATCTCACCAAGCACCTCGCCCCGTTGTTGGCGTGGAGTGCGAGTCACCAACACCGATCCTAGGGATTATGTTGGACCGGTTGCCACCGGCGTGAGAGATCGGCGTGTATCGTGTTTTGTGTGCGTGTGTTCGTGGTTTTCATCCCTTCTTTCCCCGACCACCGCTTTTCCCCCTCGTTTCTCGTGGAATTCGTGAAAGATCGGGCCAACCCAAGGGTTACCCCATAGCAAATCCCATGTAAGTATGAGAGCCACTTAGCCCACTTGAGTGAGAACAAGAGTGAGATGAGTGACTCCACCTTATGTGAGATTGAGTGCTTCCACTTGGAGGGCATGAGTGATACTCCTAGTGAGTTGAGAGTGGTTGTTGATAGGTCAAGTGAGACCATTTCGATTTCTAACAACTTACCCTCTACCTCTAGTGTGTTCTCTTATGTTGTGCTAGGTTCCATGAATGAAGACGCTCCAAGCCATGAAGCAATGATGCCTCGAATGGAGAAGATGTACATGGTGGATGAAGATGATGCTACGCCATGGATACATCAAGAAGATGAAGTCGTCCACAAGGAGGCTACTACTCCCACAACACCCACTTCATATGCGAGGTATGAACAAAGTAACAATAAGGGTGTTGATGATGCCATGATCCCATTAGTGGACATGATGAATTGTGAGGACATGCATGTTATGGATGATACGTGTGACATTACTTATGCTTCATCCATATTCCCATGTGATGCTTTGCCTTTGCATAATATTGATCATGTGGAATTGTTTGATAGCGATATCATTGCCATAAACATGCCATGCTATGCATCTTGTGTGTATCCTCGAATTGCTTCGGACTTGTCTTGTCATGCTAGTCATTCAATTTCTTCCGTTGCTTGCGATAAGATGAATGCTTGCTATTTCACTTGTTTTGCTTGCAACAATATTGATCATATGCGTTATAATGAGATGGCCCCCATAGCTTTCTCAATTTTTGGAGATTTTGATGATTGCCATGATAAGCATGTTCCCCACTTGCATACTCACCATGCATCTATGCCGTACTTGATTGACATTAATGGTGATGTGCACAAGAAGAGATACGCCATGATGGATGATGTGTATCTCTACCATGCACACATGTTCTTCCTTTGGTATATGATGTGTGTAGGTACCCTCACAAGAATGTCAACCTCGGTTGAGCACGAGTTGACAAAAAGAGCTCTAGAGAGCATCCCACAAGTGATTTCAAGATCGAACCCAACTCTGATACCTTTTGCATGCTTTGCATCTTTCATGTTGACAAATTGCTCTTTCCTATGGTTTGCTTGCAAGCATGTTAATGGTATTATCTCCCCTTATGACAATCATGTTTCTTTGCTATTGTATTTTGATGCTTTGTGTGTTGCAACAAAACTGTTTCTATTTCCGATGTTTTGTGTGCAACCATAATGCCATTAAGAGCATGCATTGTCATGAGAGCTTCCAAGAATCTCGTCTTGTTGTTGCAACAAACATAAGGACCACTTGCTCTTTCATTTGGTTTGTTTGCAAACGTGTTATTTTTGCTTCCGCTTGGGATACTCATATTCCCATGATATTTGCTTTCGATGATTTGTGTATGACACCCAACATGTCGAGCAATTTCTCTTTCCAATGGTTGGTTTGCACACATAATGATGTTGCTTTGGACATTCTTCCTTGCGTGTTTTTGCCGAATTCTCCTATACTCGCATCAAGGACGTTGATCAAAATTCTAGTCAATTGCCTTGAGTGCCACACTAAAAATTTTTATGGAGTTTTTGAGTTCCCACATTTGGATGATGTTCAAACGATTTCCATGCACTTTGACCTTGCATATGCATCTCGTTTGCTATACTTGAGTTGTGCTAATTGTGTTGTGAATAAGAATGGACATGCCACAAATGACATGCTCCTCTATCACACACAAACATATGTTGCTTGGTCTTTGTTGTATGAAGGTACAAATGCATACACGTCAACCTCTATGGACTATATGTTGACAAGAAGAACTGAAGAGAGTTACCTATGGCTACCCTTCATCGAGCTATCTCTATACGATAAGGTGACTTCCTTCTACTTGAGGACTCATGCAATAATCTTCATGAATTGGCTACGCTTTGAGTGTTGCTTTGCTTTTGTTGTGAGCTTTGTAGGCTTCAAGGAAGGTGAAGGAACATTGAAGTGTTGTCAAGTCAATCTTCCCGATGACGACTATATGGTGAACCCCAGGATCAAGAAGGTCTCTCGACCGCTTCTACTTTGTGATGAGCATGATGCAGCCCGTCCTACGGACGCACCTCCATCTCCAACACCTAGTCCCCCAAGTGGACCAATGACTCGCGCCCGTGCCAAGCTCCTACAAGCCAAGGTTAACTCGCTCCTTTCCTCATGTGATTTTGGCCTACCTTTGGATGGCTTGCTACTTCATGCATCTACATTGTGTATCCTCAGATATGAAGCAACACCACCACACCAAGCCACCAAGGAAGCAGGACCAGGAGAAGAAGCCGCTGGAGCGCTGCACACCGGAGTCTCCGGTGTAGACCGGAGTCTCCGGTGTAGACCGGAGTCTCCGGTCTCCTACACCGGAGTCTCCGGACCTTCCTCCGGTCCAGACCGGAGACTCAAGCCCAGGACAGACTGTGCCCCCCTCCGGAGACGAGTCCGGAGATTGAACAGAGTCTCCGGCCCAGACCGGAGTCTCCGGACCGATCGACGCCAGGCATGTTAAAGCCATTTGGGCCTGGCCCATGTAACCCCCAATTTCGCCCAAACTTCTAGTTTTATTCCAGAACTACCCCTGTTTATGTGGATGGCCTATATATAGCCCCACCCCTCATATGTAAACCCTAGACTTGGATAATGATAGATTAAGACACCCCTTGTGGATCTTTTAATCTATTGGTCTCATGCTCCTTGATAAGGAGCACCTATTGTCCACCCTCCTCTTGGATCTTGCCTAGTGCGTTCAAGTTGTACAAGGCCTTGGGTTCTTGGTTTCTCGCCCCAAGTCGCCAAGATCTCACCAAGCACCTCATCCCCGTTGTTGGCGTGGAGAGCTAGCTTCACCAACACCGATCCTAGGATTATGTTGGACCTTGCCACCGTGTGAGATAGGCGTGTATCGTGTTTTGGTTTATGTGTGTTCGTGGTTTCCATCTCCTCCTCGATTTCATCCTCGACCATCGCTTTCCTCGCTCCTCGTGGAATTGTGGAAAGATCGGGCCAACCCCGGGTTACCCCATAACATCTTGGTATCAAGAGCAAGGTTGATCATGAATTTCCAATTTTTCTTCTATCCACCATAAATTAAATTTTTCCAAAAACAGCCCCAATTTGCCTTTGGATCGATCTCGTTTTGGAGTGTTATTTGTGGTTTTGATCCCACCAAATCTTGTCTAAGGTGTTGGTTCAGCTTTGCCTGCTTTCCAATTTTGGCCAAATTTTGGATTTGAGGACTCTAGGCGTGATTTCCGCCAAGAACACGAAAGCATTCTTACACCGGAGTCTCCGGCCTGCACACCGGAGTCTCCGGTCTACACCGGAGTCTCCGGCCTGAGACCGGAGTATCCGGCCCTGGACGCCTGTTTTGACCATTTTTTCCTGTTTTCCTGCATTGGCTAATCTATCCACTTGTTGTTTCTGTTCCGTGTGCGTGTCACCAACTAACAGATAGCTTCCGCAACATCGCCGCGCTCTTCGACACCACGGACCCCAAACTCTTCCCCTCTCCTTCGACACAAGATCATCACCATCAACTAAGGTATAACTTGTGTCAACCCTTGTAGCCATATCTTCCTTTGTGTGTACCTATCCTATGAGAGCAACTTATTTTGTGTTTGTCTAAGCATTGTGCACTTGCCATTGGAAAGTGAGAGTGTGAGGGCAAATACAAAAGTTAACATAGTAGCATAGCAAGGGAGAAAAAGAAAAAGAATCAAAAAAAGAGAGAGAAAAAAGAAAAATAGAAAGATACATAGTCTCCCAATACAAAGAGAGAATCAAGCTTGTAAGCAAAAAGAGAGAGGAAGAAGCGTACCAAGGCAAGTGCACAAATCCGTTGCTTACCCTCTTTTGGCAAACGAGTTGTGGTCTTTCCTTGCTATAACGACACCGAGCGTAGTCTTCGTTAGGCCATTTCGTGCTCACTTTCATAGTCGTATAACCCCATTTTTCTCCACGCTGTGTGTAGTCAGAGGTTCTCGCCACCTTGTGAGTCGACCATTTCTTTTGACTTCATGCTTTTGTTGGATCTTCTCCACTATTGACTATCCTTTGCGTTCGGTTGTTCTTTGGCTTTCCCACAATCCTACCCATCCACCAAAAGCTTTTGAGAGTTGTAACTCCTTTGTGTGTGAGTTTCTTTGCCATTTCACTTTGCACGCTGTTCGCTACTTTGTGTGGCAATTGGTTTGATATAATCTCCAAGGTGAGGTAAAAGGCTAACTCTACGCACCTTTACTCTCCATATACAACCCTTGTCGGCTTTGCATCATGGACAGGAATGGTGAGCCGTCCCAACCACCACCACCACCTACGGAGGACGACAATCCATACATGACAAGATGGGACCATTGGAAGGTCCGAGGAGAATTCAACTACCGTTGTGAAGCACTTGAGCGGCGCCAAGATGAACAATTTAGCGAAGCCCGAGTGGAGTTCAAGAACATCGACAACCGCTTCGAGGAAGTCCGAGGCCAAATGCATGCCATGCAACACAACCTAGGTCATCAAAATGAAGCTCTTGGTCGTGCCCTCGCCTCAACGGATGAGAAGCTTCAACGCCTCATTGATGGGTTGGCAAGGCCACACTCGCGAGACTCAAGATCATCACGGCACTCCTCAAGTGAATCAAGTGCTCCTCGCCGTCACGCTTCAAGGCACCGGGATGGACCCGTCCTTCAATCCATGAGCTCTTCTCAAGCGGTACCATCTCCGCGACACGCCGCAACGTCAAGCTATGATGGTGACCTCTCCGCAAGACCTCCACGACGTGAAGCGAACCGGCCACAACCAAGGGCACTTGTGATTCAACAAGAGCAACCTCACATGGACCACCAAGGCCATCGCCGTCGACATGTCCTTTCAACAACAAGTGAAGCATCCGAAGAGGACAAACAAGATCACCGTCGACGTGAAGCACTCGAAGATCCTCCAAGGCGTCATCACCGACATGATCGTCCACGTCGGCAACATGATGGGCATGACGAGCCTCCTCCACAACAAGAAGAAAGAGAGCAGCCCATTGCGCATGCGGCTCAACGTCTTCCTCGTCACATGGTGCAAGATAATGCTCCTCCGCATCAACCACGACAAGAACAAGAGCAAGCTCCCCAAGCTCACCGTGAGGACCAACAACCTCCTCCTCGTCCTCAACCGCGACAACAACAAGAGCAAGCTCCCCAAGCTCGTCGCCCAAAAAAAGTCCCACCACCAAACACGGCACCTCAACAACCGCAAGAGCAACGCCACCATCAACAAGCAAGACATGAGAGCTCGGATGATTAAGATGGCCGCCAAAATCATAGCAACAACCGTCAGAACCGAACTGAATGAGTAAGAAACTTTCGGCAATCTCAAGTTCACCATGCCCAAGTTCACCGGTTCCAATGATCCCGAAGAATACCTCTCATGGGAACTCAAGGTTGACAAGATCTTCCGCATGCACAACTTTAGCAATGAGAAGATGATGGCCATGGCATCCCTCGAGTTTGATGAATATGCCAACCTTTGGTGGGAACAAGTCCAACTCGCTTGAATCAAAAGAAGAGCCTCCAATCTCAACTTGGCAAGATATGAAGGCTCATATGAGATCCCGCTTTGTTCCTTCACACTACACGCGTGACCTCTTCAACAAGCTTCAAACGCTTAGTCAAGGAACAAAGACCGTGGAAGAGTACTTCAAGCAAATGCAGCTCAACATGATCCGTGCCAACATTGAAGAACGTGATGAACAAACAATGGCACGTTTCCTCAATGGCTTGAACCATCCTATCAAGCGCATCACCGAGTTCCAACGGTACAACAACATGGTTGAGCTTGTGCACATTGCATCAAAGGCCGCACGTCAAGTGCAAGAGGACATCAAGTTCAACAAGCCAAAGACATACTTCACATACAAGCAAGCTCCAACCACTACTTCGACAACACCAAGTGGAAGCTCCTCAAATACCGCCAAGCTTCCCTTCAAGCCAACACTTCCTCAAGGAAAACCGCCCCCAAGTGGCAAGTACACAAGAGATGAACAACCATTCAATGGTGAGTGCTACAAGTGTGGAGGCAAAGGACACAAGTCAGCCGCATGTGGGAACAAGAAAGTTTTGTTCATCCATGACAACGGCAATGAAGAATACTTGAGTGAAGAAGAGTTTGATGCAAGGGTCAAGGAAGCCATGGCAAGGCAACATTTGGAAGAGGACCAAGAGCTACTCATGTGTGAGCATGACGCAAGTCCATCGCCAGGTCACAAGGGTCTTAACTACTCAAGCCAATGAGAATGAAGACCAACGATCAAACATCTTCCAAACTCGTGCCGGTATCAATGGGAGGTCCATCAAAGTTGTCATCGATGGAGGGAGTTGCCACAATCTTGCAAGCACGGAATTGTGTGAGAAACTCAACCTCACCCTCCATCCGCATAAACACCCCTACCATATCCAATGGCTAAGTGACCAAGGATCCACAAGATCAAGCACACACCCCTGTAACGTTCTCAATTGGACCATACAAGGACAAGGTGGAATGTGACGTAGTCCCAATGACGGTTTGCCACATGTTACTCGGAAGGCCGTGGCAATATGACAAGCGTGTTTTGCATAATGGTCACTCAAACACCTATACCTTCAAATGGCTTGACAAAACTTGTGTGTTGCAACCAATGACTCCTAGCCAAATAATTGCGGACAATGCAAAGGCTTTAGCGAGGGCGCAATACACAAAACCATCTTGTGAGAAGAGTGGTGAGCGAGAGAACCACACTATAGTGAGTGAGTGCCACAAGCCAAACTCGAGTGGAAAAACTAAGAGTGTTCTTATTGCCACCAAAAGTGAGATGAGAGAAGTGCGGAACAACCCATCCATTTTGCACTATGTCCTTGTATGCAAGGGACTAGCGCAAGGAACTAATGACTTGACAAATGTTCCTTCTTTGATGGATGTTTTGCAGAATTCAAAGATGTATTTCAAGAGCTTCCTCATGGACTACCTCCTCTTCGTGGAATCGAGCACCGTGATCGACCTCATACCCCATACCACTCCCAAACTGCTACAGATCGCATTTAACCCTAAGAGACGAAGGAGATAGAACGACAAATCAACCAACTGCCTCCAAAGGTTTGATCCAAGTAAGCACTAGTCCAAGCGCCGGTTCCGTGATTCTAGTCCCAAAACGGATGATACGTTATGTATGCATGGACGTCATTCAATCAATGCTATCACCGTATGCTATCGACATCCTATACCGCTGCCTTGATGACATGCTTGATGAGTTATGTGGAGCCACTATATTTTCGAAAATTGATCTTCGTAGTGGTTACCATCAAATTCGCATGGTCAAGGTGATGAGTGGAAATCCTTCAAGACCAAGCTTGGTCTCTATGAATGGTTGGTTATGCCTTTTGGCTTATCAAATGCTCCATCTACCTTCATGCGCCTCATGAACCATATTTGCGATCTCTCATTGGGAAGAGTGTAGTTGTTTACTTTGATGACATCCTTGTCTATAGCAAGTCACTAGAGGAGCATGTTACTCATGTTAAGGAGGTCCTTCAAATCCTTCCATGAGAAGCTTTACGCTAATCTCCCAAAGTGCACTTTTGCAAAAGACAAGCTGATTTTCCTTGGTTTTGTTGTGTATTCCAATGGCATTGAAGTTGATGTCTCAAAAGTCAAGGACATACGAGATTGGCCCATCCTACAAATGTTAGTGAACTTCAAGTTTTCATGGGTTGGCTTTTACCGCCGCTTTGTGAAAGACTTTTCTACCATTGCTTTCCCTCAACGAATCGACCAAGAAAATGTCACGCTGCTTGGGGAAAAGCACAACAAAAGGCTTTTGATGAGCTCAAAAGAGGCTCACCAAGCACCACTTCTTGCATTACCGGATTTCACAAAACCTTTGAGATTGAATGTGACGCTAGTGGTATTCGCATTGGTGGCGCCCTTATGCAAAATGGGCGCCCTATTGCTTACCATAGTGAGAAACTTGATGGCACGCCTCAACTATCCCATTTATGACAAAGAACTTTTGCTTGGTTCGAGTCCTTCAAGTGTGGCAACACTATCTTTGTCCCAAAGAATTTATCATCCATTCACCATGAGTCGTTGAAGTATCTTAAGGGCCAAGCCAACTTGAGTAAAAGGCACGCAAATGGGTTGAGTTCATGGAGTCGCTTTCCTTACATTGTCAAATACAAGAAGGGCAAAGAAAATGTGGTAGCGGACGCTTGTCTCAAGAAAACACAAGCCTTCTTACACGACTCAAGTAAATGTCTTGGGTCTTGATGACATCAAATCTTTGTACGTCCACCCTTTCTTTGGACCAATTTTTGCAACATGTTCAATAGACAAAGGATTGATGATTTCTATTTGCATAAGGGTTTTCTTTTCAAACAAAACAAACTTTGCATTCAAATCGTCTCTCCAACTTTTGCTTCTTCAAGAGTCCCATGGTGGAGGCCTTATGGGTCACTTTGGCCGTGACAAGACTTATGACATGCTCTCCACTCACTACTTTTGGCCAAAGATGAAGCGACGACGGAGCGCCACGTCCAACGATGCACTACATGTATCCAAGCTAAGTCTAAGTCCAACCCCTTTGGTCTTTATATGCCATTGCCTATTCCTCATGCACCTTGGTCGACATTAGCATGGACTTTGTGTTAGGCTTGCCTAGATCTAAACATGGTCATGATTCTATATTTGTAGTAGTGGATCGCTTTTCAAAAATGGCACATTTCATTCCGCCATAAGACCGATGATGCTTCACATGTAGCAAATTTGTTTTTCAGGAAATAATTCGCCACACGGTACTAAGAACAATCGCCTCCGATCATGACGTAAAATTCATGAGCTACTCGAAGACTCTCATGGCCAAGCTCGCATCAAGCTCCTCTTCTCGTCGCCTCAGACCCTCAAACCGATGGACAAACCGAGGTCGCTAATCGAAGTCTTGGCACACTCCTCCGTGTTGATAAAGAAGAACCTTAAAGACTGGAGGAATGTATTCCACATGCCGAAGTTCGCCACAACCGCCAAGCACTCCACCACCATGAGGAGCCCGCTCATGATCGCCTATGGCTTCGAGCCCTCACCGCTACCGACATCCTTCCTCTACCTCTTCATGACCGTGCCAATATGGACGTGGTCAAGCGTGCCCAAACAATGAAGAAACTCCATGAAGACACAAGAGCTACGATTGAGAAACAAGTCCTTCGCCAAGCATCAAGGCTAAACAAGAACAAGAAAGAGATGATCTTCGAAGAAGGCGACCTTATATGGATACACTTGAGTAAAGACCGCTTCCCCAAGGACCGCGACTCGAAACTAAAGCCAAGAGGTGATGGACCGTTCAAAGTGCTCAAGAGGATCGACAACAACGCCTACATCATAGATATCCCAACATCCAAGTATCTTGTGAGCCCGACATTCAATGTCAAGGACCTATCACCCTACCATGGCGAAGATGAAGTTGGGAAGGTTGAAGAGTCGAGGACGACTCTTTCCCAAGGGGGGAGTTGATGCAGCCTGGCCCCACGGACGCACCTCCATCTACAACACCTAGTCCCCAAGTGGACCAATGACTCGCTGCGCAAGCTCCTACAAGCCAAGGTTAACTCGCCCTTTCCTCATGTGATTTTGGCCTACCTTTGGATGGCTTGCTACTTCATGCATCTACATTGTGTATCCTCGATATGAAGCAACACCACCACACCAAGCCACCAAGGAAGTGGACCAGGAGAAGAAGCTGTTGAGCTCAGACACCGGAGTCTCCGGTAGACCGGAGTCTCCGGCCTCCTACACCAAGTCTCCTGACCTTCCTCCGTCCAGACCGAGACTCAAGCTCAGATGATCAGGCTCCCTCCCGAGACGGGTCCGAGATCGACCGAGTCTCCCAGACTGAGTCTCCGCCTGCACTGGAGTCTCCGGACCGACCGACGCCAGGCATGTTAAAGCCATTTGGGCCTGGCCCATGTAACCCCCAATTTCGCCCAAACTTCTAGTTTTATTCCAGAACTACCCCTGTTTATGTGGATGGCCTATATATAGCCCCACCCCTCATATGTAAACCCTAGACTTGGATAATGATTGATTAAGACACCCCTTGTGGATCTTTTAATCTATTGGTCTCATGCTCCTTGATAAGGAGCACCTATTGTCCACCCTCCTCTTGGATCTTGCCTAGTGCCTGTTGTACAAGGCCTTGGGTTCTCGGCCGCCTCAAGTCGCCAAGATCTCACCAAGCACCTCATCCCCCGTTGTTGGCGTGGAGAGCTAGCCCAACACCGATCCTAGGGATTATGTTGGACGGTTGCCACCGTGTGAGAGATAGGCGGTATCGTGTTTTGGTTTATGTGGTGTTCGTGGTTTCCATCTCCTCCCTCGATTTCATCCCTCGACCACCGCTTTCCCCCTCGTTCCTCGTGGAATTCGTGAAAGATCGGGCCAACCCCGGGGTTACCCCATAACAGAGCACGTAGAGTCGAGGACGACTCTTTTTGAAGGGAGGAGCTGATGTAGCCCGACCTACGGTCGTTGCCACATCTTGGTCTCCAACTTACGCCAAGTCGTCATGGACTCCAAAGGTGAACTGCCTTATGCGCAGCCCCTTCCTACCCTATTGAATGGTATGCTACTTCATACGTCACATATGCATGATAGGTTCACATTGACAAGTACGGAGGCAAGGGAGGAAGCCCGAGCATCAAGCCCTACAAGACGGAGGCTTGAAGAGGAGGAAGAAGACAGATCGCCAAATGCTCTTCGCTCCAGGTGCATTATCGATTCGGCGATCGGTACTACCGCCAGCAGTACTACCGCCTCTACCATCGCTCCCTACAGACGACGCCAACAGAAGCCCAGGATCGCAAGCTGTACTACGATCTCGAAGCGGCATTACCGTCACGCAGACTCGCTTCTTCTACCGCTGCCATCGACGGCTCCAATCGACGCTTCCAGACCGCAGGCGGCAGATTACGCCCCGAGCAGACTATTCCATGACGACGTACTACTGTCCCAAGTCCCAGTACTATCGTCATGTTGCTCATACACTAGTTGGGCCACAGCCCATGTATCCCCCTTTACTTATCTATTCGCCTAGTTTATCCCCAAACTACCCTTGTTTAGTGGTTGGCCTATAAATAGAGCCCCCACCCCTCATGTATCCCTGAGGCATAGATGATAGACTAAAGACAAACCCCATTGTGGAATCTCTAGTTTTGCCTCATCCCCTTTACCAAGGGGACCGACTATCGTCACCAACCTCGATTGGACTTTGCATCACGCATCCATCGTTGAACAAGGCCTTGGAGTTCGATGTCTCGTCTCCAAGTTGTCAAGACCCTCCCCAAGGTGTTCTTCTATCTCCGATGTGGATTTGAGGGAGCACGTTGACCGATCTTTCCTTGCGAGGATTCTATCGGACCGGTGGCCCCCGTTCGGGAGCAATCGGCCTTGTATCGTGTGAGTTTTGCGTGTGTTCATCGTGTTCTTCGCGAGGTGTGTGTTCGCTTCCGCTACCTTCTCCCTTTCCCCTCGCTTTCCCATCGATTTGACCACGAGATCCGTGAAGATCGGGCACCCAAGAGGTTAACCCCTCCATCATATAGTCACAGTAAGTGCTACCATCCCTCCGTCTACCAATAGGTAATCCCCTCCATCAAGTCCCCGTAAGAGGCAAATATTAAGGAGGTGCACAACTCCCAGCATCAAGATGAAGACAATTAACACATACATATAATGATGTATAACATAATAATCCCTATTTCGTCTCAATCATATACTAGGGTTTCTCCATCTCCCCAAGAACTAATGATCTACTCAGGCATGGAGGCAAACAGCATCATCACAATGGTAATGGAAATGATTATCGATGAATAATACTTGTATAAATCCAACACTAGTGCAAGAATTACAACAAGATCTAGATGGGGTGGATGGAGATGATGGTGGTACTGCAGATGCAGTGGTTGATGAAGATGGAGATCGATGCCTTGGCCTCCCAGATCAGCTTAGGGCGAAGATGGATCCCTAGGGCAAGTTCCCCTCTAGATCCCTTCCGAAGGTGAGGTTTTCGGTGATTTCTGGTTGTTCTGTATGTCGTCTCACCGATCTAGTTGCATGGGATGAAACTATTTGAAGAGGCGGATGCGGCGCCAACTATACGGCCGCAACTATACGGCGGCGGCCCGTATAGTTTGTCGTTAAACCTTCTGTCTCCTTTGCTCGCTTCAGATTTTCTTCTGGTGTTATTAATATTTCCCAAATAAGCATAAAAAGTGCATGCGAACGCCGTAAAATACCAAGATCCTACATCTGCAATGCAAAATAATGATCTAAAACATGATGAAAATATGCACTCATCATGGGGGCACACCCCCTTGCCCCTTGTCCTTGCGCCTCCTAACCCTAGGTGCCACCACCCCTCTCTCCTCCATCGACTGCTCCGGCTTAGGCGAAGCCCTACAGATATCTCTCCTCCACCACCACCACCGCACCGTCGTGCTGCTGGGATTCGGAGGGGATCTATGTTGGATATATTCCCTAGAGGCAATAATAAAAGTAGTTATTATTATATCTTTGTGTTTATGATAAATGTTTACATTCATGCTATAATTGTATTAACCAGAAACATTAATACTTGTGTGATTTGTAAACTTATTAGAGTTCCTAGTAAAGCCTCTTTATAATACTAACTTGTTGGTTGTGAGATGATCATGGTTTCCTGATCATGAACATTGAGATGTTATTAACAACAAGATCATATCATTAGGAGAATGGTGTGATGGACATACTCCTATAGATAAACGTAGCATAAAGATCAAGTCATTTCATTAGTTTAATTGCTATATGCTTTCAGATACATAGTAACCTAAATCCTTCGACCATGAGATCATGCTAATCACCATCACCGGATTGATGCTTTGATGACATCAGACACCACTTCATAACTGGGTGGTTATAAAGGTAGCATCGAGTGTTCGGAAAGTATGGGTTGAGGCACATGGATCAAGAGTGGGATTTGTCCATCCATGTCGGATAGATATACTCTGGGCCCTCTCAGTGGAATATCATCCAATTGGCTTGCAAGCATGTGACTGGCTCACAAGGGATCACATATCACAGGAATGAGTAAAGGGTACTTATCGATAACGAGGTTGAACTAAGTATGCAGAGATACCGACGATCAGACCTCGGATAAGTAAAATATCACGAGACAAAGGGAAATTGGTATCGTATGTAAATGGTTCATTCAATCACAAAGTAATCGTAAAAATATGTGGGAACCATATGAATTTCTAGATTCCTCTATTGGTTATTGATCAGAGAAGAGTCTCGGTCATGTCTGCATAATTCATGAACCTAGGGCGACACACTTAAGGATTCGATGTTGTTTAGTAGATATGGAATGTGAGTAAGAAGACCAAATGTTGTTCGAAGTCTTGGATGGGATCTGAGATATCACGAGGAGATCTGGAATGGTCGAGAGAATAATATTCATATAAGGAAAGTCCAATTCCGGAGTTCGGGACTGGTTCCGGTGTTTTCACCGGAATGATCTAGAAGGGTCTAGAAGGTTCATCGATCCGGAGGGGGAAGGGTACATGGATGTGTCATGACAAAGTGGAATGGTTGCATCATGTCCTAGGTCACTTGGCTAGACACTTGGAAGAGAGAAATCAAGCTCTAAACTGAAAGTCAAAAAGCTAGTTTGAAAAAGTCAAACTAGGACAATGTTTCCAAGTGGAGGGAGGGAAGGATTCCTTCCCTAGGTAGGAATCCTCCCTCCCCTTTCCGCCGACCACATGAAGAGGATTGGGGGAGGATTACCTCCCCCTAGCCACCCCTCCCTCTCATAAAAGGAGGGGAGGGGCGCCCCCTTGCCCCACACCTCCAAGCCCTAGCCGCCGGCCACCACCCAAGTCGCTGCCGCCCTAGAGCCCTCCTCCCAAGCCGCCGACTTGGGGCATCCTCTTTCCCTAGCCGCCGGCCACACCACCCCTTGGCTCTCTCTAAACCCTAGATCGCCAACGCCCTCTTCTAATCCACCATACTCGCTCCGGCTTAGGCGAATCCCCACAAGATCTCCCTTCTAAACTCTGACACCACGCCGTCTTGCTGCCAGAATCGGGAGGAGAGAGCTACAACCTCCGCTGTCTACTGGAACAAGGGAGAGGAAGGTCTTCATCGCATACCGAACGCAGACCGATCATGGGAGCACCGCCGAATGCGGTGCAAGGATCGCTCACGCGATCTTGAGATCGGCAAGTGAATGACTACATCACCCACGAGAATCTGCTCTCATTAACCGCTTTGGAATTTTCATGGGTGAGTACTCTAATCGACTCGTTGCTACAATCTAGTAGATAGATCCTGGCTTGTGTGTGTTCATGCGGTAGAAATTTTTTGTTTTCCATGCTACGAACCCCTATAGTGGTATCAGAGCTGTGTCTATATGTAGATCTGTTGCACGAGTAGAACATAATGGTCACTGTGGGTGGTGGTGCTTTTATTATGAATTTATTTTTGTGTACTTTGCAATCTTGCGGTATGGTGGGATGAAGCGGCCCGGGCTAACCTTACATGACATCGTTCATGAGACTTGCTCCACGCTCAACATGCAACTTGTATTGCATAAGTGGCTTTTATGGGTGTCTATCTCTCCCATCATAGTAAATATTCAATTTACAACAGGCACTTGATAGTTCAAACATCAACATTGTGGTTCTTGTTCGTAAGTTACAACAGTACTTATTGAAAGCCCCAACCCATGTAAAATATCCAAAGAAAATTAGAGGCGTCTAACTTTGTTTTGCAGGGGTGTGTTGTGATGTGATATCACCATGATTGTGATTATATATGATGTATGCAATGTTCCTTATTGTAAGCCGGCAACCGGCAGGAGCCTTATGGTTGTATTTTAATTTTGTTAAGACATGTGTGTCTATTATTCAAAGTAGTTGTAATAGTTGATGCTGGTGGACGACAACCATGGAGCGGTGCCATTGACCTTGACGCCACGCCGGTGATGATGGAGATCATGTTCGTGCTTGAAGATGGAGATCAGAAGCACAAGAAGAAAGGCCATATCATATCACTTATTTTGAATTGCATGTGATGTTAATCCTTTTATGCATCCTGTATTGCTTAGATCGTGACGGTAGCATTATAAGATGATCCCTCACAAAATTATCAAGTAAAGTGTTCACCCTTATTTAGCACCATTACTAAGACTCATCGTTTCGAAGCACCACGTGATGATCGGGTGCGATAGAATCAACGTGTGCATACAATGGGAGCAAGCCAGATTTTCTCATGTAGATAAAGCATGAGTCATATAGTGTTAAGGGGTAACCCCGGGGTTGGCCCGATCTTTCACGAATTCCATGAGGAACGAGGGGGAAAGCGGTGGTCGGAGGATGAAATCGAGGGAGGAGATGAAAACCACGAACACACGCAAACCAAAACACGATACATGCCTATCCCTCACACCGGTGGCAACCGGTCCAACATAATCCCTAGGATCGGTGTTGGGCGAAGCTCGCTCTCCACGCCAACAACGGGGGATGAGGTGCTTGGTGAGATCTTGACGACTTGGGGGCGAGAAACCGAGAACCCAAGGCCTTGTACAACTTGAACGCACTAGGCAAGATCCAAGAGGAGGGTGGACAATAGGTGCTCCTTATCAAGGAGCATGAGACCAATAGATTAAAAGATCCACAAGGGGTGTCTTAATCTGTCATTATCCAAGTCTAGGGTTTACATATGAGCGGTGGGGCTATTTATAGGCCAACCACATAAACAGGGGTAGTTCTGGAATAAAACTAGAAGTTTGGGGTAAATTGGGGTTACATGGGCCAGGCCCAAAGGCTTTAACACGCCTCGGCCGGGTCCGGAGACTCTGGCCCGGGCCGGAGACTCGGCCAATCTCCGACCTGCCTCCTGAGGGGGGTATCGACTGCCCTGGCTTGAGTCTCCTGGCCTGGACCGGAGGAAGGTCCGAGACTCCGTGTAGGAGACCGAGACTCGTCTACACCGAGACTCGGTGCAATGGCTTCCAGGCTTCTTTCTGCTCCCGCTTCCTTGGTGGCTTGGTGTGGTGTTGTTGCTTCATATCTGAGGATACACAACATAGATGCATGAAGTAGCAAGCCATCCAAAGGTAGTCCAAAATCACATGAGGAAAGGAGCGAGTTAACCTTGGCTTGTAGGAGCTTGGCACGGGCGCGAGTCATTGGTCCACTTGGGGGACTAGGTGTTGTAGATGGAGGTGCGCCCATAGGATCGGCTGCATCAGCTCCCCTTGGGAAAGAGTCGTCCTCGACTCTTCAACCTTCTCAACTTCATGTTCGCCATGGTAAGGTGATAGGTCCTT
Source organism: Avena insularis (assembly GCA_023614405.1). Lineage (NCBI taxonomy): Eukaryota > Viridiplantae > Streptophyta > Magnoliopsida > Poales > Poaceae > Avena > Avena insularis. The sequence goes on along the minus strand of JAJUPC010000639.1, from coordinate 27,640 downwards.
GACATTGAATGTCGGGCTCACAAGATACTTGGATGTTGGGATATCTATGATGTAGGCGTTGTTGTTGATCCTCTTGAGCACTTTGAACGGTCCATCACCTCTTGGCTTTAGTTTGGAGTCGCGGTCCTTGGGGAAGCGGTCTTTACTCAAGTGTATCCATACAAGGTCGCCTTTCTTCAAGATCATCTCTTTCTTGTTCTTGTTTAGGCTTGATGCTTGGCGTAGGACTTGTTTCTCGATCGTATCTCTTGTGTCTTCATGGAGTTTCTTCATTGTTTGGGCACGCTGACCACGCCCATATTGGCACGCTCATGAAGAGGTAGAGGAAGGATATCGAGCGCGTGAGGGCTCAAACCATAGACGATCATGAACGGACTCTCATGGTGGTGGAGTGCTTGGCGCTGTTGTAGGTAACTCTGCATGTGGAATACATTCCTCCCGCCTTTAAGTTTCTTCTTTATCAACACCGGAGGAGTGTGCCAAGACTTCGATTGATCACTGCTTTGTCCATCGGTTTGAGGATGCGAGGCGGACGAGAAGAGTAGCTTGATGCCGAGCTTGGCCATGAGAGTCTTCCAGAAGTATCTCATGAATTTTACGTCGCGGTCGGAGACGATTGTTCTTGGTACACCGTGTAGCCGAGTAATTTCCCTGAAAAACAAATTTGCTACATGTGAAGCATCATCGGTCTTATGGCATGGAATGAAATGTGCCATTTTGGAAAAGCGATCCACTACTACAAATATAGAATCATGACCATGTTTAGATCTAGGCAAGCCTAACACAAAGTCCATGCTAATGTCCGACCAAGGTGCATGAGGAATAGGCAATGGCATATAAAGACCAAAGGGGTTGGACTTAGACTTAGCTTGGATACATGTAGTGCATCGTTGGACGTGTCGCTCCACGTCGCGCTTCATCTTTGGCCAAAAGTAGTGAGTGGAGAGCATGTCATAAGTCTTGTCACGTCCAAAGTGACCCATAAGGCCTCCACCATGGGACTCTTGAAAAGCAAAGTTGAGAGACGATTTCGAATGCAAAGTTTGTTTTGTTTGAAAAGAAAACCCTTATGCAAATAGAAATCATCAATCCCTTTGTCTATTGAGCATGTTGCAAAAATTGGTCCAAAGAAAGGGTCGGACGCGTACAAAGTTTTGATGTCATCAAGACCCAATACATTTACTTCGAGTCGTAAGAAGGCTTGTGTTTTTATGAGACAAGGCGTCTGCTACCACATTTTCTTTGCCCTTCTTGTATTTGACAATGTAAGGAAACGACTCCATGCACTCAACCCATTTTATGCGTTTTTACTCAAGTTGGCTTGGCCCTTAAGATACTTCAACGACTCATGGTCGAATGGATGATAAACTCTTTGGGCCATAGATAGTGTTGCCACACTTGAAGGATGTAACCAAGGCAAAAGTTCTTTGTCATAAATGGATAGTTGAGGCGCATGCCATCGAAGTTTCTCACTATGGTAAGCAATAGGACGCCCATTTTGCATAAGGACGCCACCAATGCCAATACCACTAGCCACATTCAATATCAAAGGTTTTTGTGAAATCCGTAATGCAAGAAGTGGTGCTTCTATGAGCCTCTTTTGAGCTCATCAAAGCCTTTTGTTGTGCTTTTCCCCAAACGAACGTGACATTTTTCTTGGTCAATTCGCTGAGGGGCAAGCAATGGTAGAAAAGTCTTTCACAAAGCGACTAAAAGCCACCAACCCATGAAAACTTCAAGTTCACTAACATTTGTAGGATGGGCTAATCTCGTATGTCCTTGACTTTTGAGACATCAACTTCAATGCCATTGGAAGACACAACAAAACCAAGGAAAATCAGCTTGTCTTTTGCAAAAGTGCACTTTGGGAGATTAGCGTAAAGCTTTTCATGACGAAGGATTTGAAGGACCTCCTTAACATGAGTAACATGCTCCTCTAGTGACCTGCTATAGACAAGGATGTCATCAAAGTAAACAACGACACTCTTCCCAATCAGAGATCGCAAAATATGGTTCATGAGGCGCATGAAGGTAGAAGGAGCATTTGATAAGCCAAAAGGCATAACCAACCATTCATAGAGACCAACCTTGGTCTTGAAGGCGGTTTTCCACTCATCACCTTCGGCCATCCAAATTTGATGGTAACCACTACGAAGATCAATTTTCGAAAATATAGTGGCTCCACATAACTCATCAAGCATGTCATCAAGACGCGGTATAGGATGTCGATAATGCACGGTGATAGCATTGATTGGATGGCAGTCCATGCATAACCGCAACGTATCATCCGTTTTTGGGACTAGAATCAGGGGAACCGCGCTTGGACTAGTGCTTACTTGGATCAAACCTTTGGAGACGAGTTGGTTGATTTGTCGTTCTATCTCCTTCGTCTCTTCCGGTTCAGGCGACACGCTGCGCGGTTTGGGAGTGGGGCGCCGGGTATGAGGTCGATGCGGTGCTCGATTCCACGAAGAGGAGGTAGTCCATGAGGAAGCTCTTCGGGAAACACATCTTGGTATTCCTGCAAAACAGCCATCAAAGAAGGAGGAACATTTGTCAAGTCATTAGTTCCTTGCGCTAGTCCCTTGCATACAAGGACATAGTGCAAAATGGATGGGTTGTTCCGCACTTCTCTCATCTCACTTTTGGTGGCAAGAAGAACACTCTTAGTTTTTCCACTCGAGTTTGGCTTGTGGCACTCACTCACTATAGTGTGGTTCTCTCGCTCATCACTCTTCTCACAAGATGGTTTTGTGTATTGTGCCCTCGCTAAAGCCTTTGCATTGTCCGCAATTATTTGGCTAGGAGTCATTGGTTGCAACACACAAGTTTTGTCAAGCCATTTGAAGGTATAAGTGTTTGAGTGACCATTATGCAAAGCACGCTTGTCATATTGCCACGGCCTTCCGAGCAACATGTGGCAAACCGTCATTGGGACCACGTCACATTCCACCGTGTCCTTGTATGGTTCAATTGAGAATGTTACCGAGACGGTGTGCTTGATCTTGACGGATCCTTGGTCACTTAGCCATTGGATATGGTAGGGGTGTTTATGCGGATGGAGGGTGAGGTTGAGTTTCTCACACAATTCCGTGCTTGCAAGATTGTGGCAACTCCCTCCATCGATGACAACTTTGATGGACCTCCCATTGATACCGGCACGAGTTTGGAAGATGTTTGATCGTTGGTCTTCATCCTCATTGGCTTGAGTAGTTAAGACCCTTGTGAGCACAAGCGATGGACTTGCGTCATGCTCGCACATGAGTAGCTCTTGGTCCTCTTCCAAATGTTGCCTTGCCATGGCTTCCTTGACCCTTGCATCAAACTCTTCTTCACTCAAGTATTCTTCATCACCGTTGTCATGGATGGACAAAACTTTCTTGTTCCCACATGCGGCCGACTTGTGTCCTTTGCCTCCACACTTGTAGCACTCACCATTGAATGGTTGTTCATCTCTTGTGTACTTGCCACTTGGGGGCGGTTTTCCTTGAGGAAGGGTTGGCTTGAAGGGAAGCTTGGTGGTATTTGAGGAGCTTCCACTTGGTGTTGTCGAAGTAGTGGTTGGAGCTTGCTTGTATGTGAAGTATGTCTTTGGCTTGTTGAACTTGATGTCCTCTTGCACTTGACGCTCGCCTTTTGATGCAATGTGCACAAGCTCAACCATGTTGTTGTACCGTTGGAACTCGGTGATGCGCTTGATAGGATGGTTCAAGCCATTGAGGAAACGTGTCATTGTTTGTTCATCACGTTCTTCAATGTTGGCACGGATCATGTTGAGCTCCATTTGCTTGAAGTATTCTTCCACGGTCTTTGTTCCTTGACTAAGTGTTTGAAGCTTGTTGAAGAGGTCACGCGTGTAGTGTGAAGGAACAAAGCGGGATCTCATATGAACCTTCATATCTTGCCAAGTTGAGATTGGAGGCTCTTCTTTTGATTCACGAGCGAGTTGGACTTGTTCCCACCAAAGGTTGGCATATTCATCAAACTCGAGGGATGCCATGGCCATCATCTTCTCATTACTAAAGTTGTGCATGCGGAAGATCTTGTCAACCTTGAGTTCCCATGAGAGGTATTCTTCGGGATCATTGGAACCGGTGAACTTGGGCATGGTGAACTTGAGCTTGCCGAAAGTTTCTTCCTCGCTATGTCCGGCTATGGCTGCCATGATGTTACGGCCATCGTCATCATCCGAGCTCTCATGTCTTGCTTGTTGATGGTGGCGTTGCTCTTGCGGTTGTTGAGGTGCCGCGTTTGGTGGTGGAACTTGGTTTGGACGACGAGCTTGGGGAGCTTGCTCTTGTTGTTGTCGCAGTTGAGGACGAGGAGGAGGTTGTTGGTCCTCACGGTGAGCTTGGGGAGCTTGCTCTTGTTCTTGTCGTGGTTGATGCCGAGGAGCATTATCTTGCGCCATGTGGCGAGGAGGACGTCGAGCCGCATGCGCAATGGGCTGCTCCCTTCCTTCTTGTTGTGGAGGAGGCTCGTCGTTTAGATCATGTTGACGGCGATGACGTTCATGTCGAGGGGGCCGCCTTGGTGGGTCTTCGAGTGCTTCACGCCGCCGGCGAACTTGTTCTTCCACTTCGGATGCTTCACTTGTTGTGGAAAGAACATGTCAATGGCGATGGGCTTGGTGGTCCATGTGAGGTTGTTCTTGTTGAAGCACAAGTGCCCTTTGTTGTGGCCGGTCCGCTTCACGTCTTGGGGGTCTTGCGGAGAGGTCACCATCATAGCTTGACGTTGCGGCGTGTCGCGGCGATGGTACCGCTTGAGAAGTGCTCATGGAGTGAAGGACGGGTCCATCCCAGTGCCTTGAAGCGTGACGGCGAGGAGCACTTGATTCGCTTGAGGAGTGTCGAGATGAGCTTGAGTCGCGCGAGCGTGGCCTTGCTAACCCATCAATGAGGCGTTGAAGCTTCTCATCCGTTGAGGCGAGGGCACGACCAAGAGCTTCATTTTGATGACCGAGGTTGTGTTGCATGGCATGCATTTGGCCTCGGACTTCCTCGAAGCGGTTGTCGATGTTCTTGAACTCCACTCGGGCTTCGCTAAATTGTTCATCTTGGCGCCGCTCAAGGGCTTCACAACGGTAGTTGAATTCTCCTCGAACCTTCCAATGGTCCCATCTTGTCATGTATGGATTGTCGTCCTCCAGAGGTGGTGGTGGTGGTTGGGACGGCTCGCCATTCCTGTCCATGATGCAAAGCCGACAAGGGTTGTATATGGAGAGTAAAGGTGCGAGAGTTAGCCTTTACCTCACCTTGAGATTATATCAAACCAATTGCCACACAAAGGAGCCAACAGCTGCAAAGTGAAATGGTAAAGAAACTCACACGCAATGGAGCTACAACTCTCAAAAACTTTTGGTGGATGGGTAGGATTGTGGAAAGCCAAAGAACCAACCGAACTAAAGGTGAGTCAAAAGTGGAGAAAATCCAACAAAACGCAAGTCAAAAGGAAATGGTCAACTCAAAAGGTGACGAGAACCTATGACTACACACACGCTGGAGAGAAAATGGGTTAAGACGACTATGAAAGTGAGCACGAAATGGCCTAACGAAGACTACGCCGGTGTCGTGCCAACGCAAGGAGAGACCACAACTCGCTTGTTAAAAGTGGGTAAGCAACGGATTCGTGCACTTGCCTTGGCGCTTCTTCCTCTCTCTTTGCTTACAAGCTTGATTCTCTTTGTATTGGGAGACTATGTATCTTTCTATTTTTCTTTGCTTTTTCTTTTTTTGATTCTTTTCTTTTCTCCCTTGCTATGTTACTATGGTAACTTTTGTATTTGCCTCACACTCTCACTTTCCAATGGCAAGTGCACAATGCTTAGACAAACACAAAATGAGTTGCTCTCATAGGATAGGTACACACAAAGGAAGATATGGTTACAAGGGTTGACACAAGTTATACCTTAGTTGATGGTGATGATCTTGTGTCGATGGGGCGGGGAAGAGTTTGGGGTCCGTGGTGTCAAGAGCTGGCGATGTTATGGAAGCTATCTGTTAGTTGGTGACACGCACACGGAACACCTAACAACAAGTGGAGAGATTAGCCAATGCAGAAAAGAGGAAAATGGGCAAATCTGGGCCCAGGGTTTGAGACTCCGGTCTTGGGCCGAGACTCAGTGTAGACCGAGACTCCGGCATGTGGCCGAGACTCCGTGTGGAGGTCCGCTTGTTCTTGAGCGGAAATCCACGCCTAGAGTCCTCAACCGTAAAAATTTGGCCAAAATTGGCTGGGAAACGCAGTAAAAAGCTGAACCAACACCTTAGACAAGATTTGGTGATCAAACCACCAAAAACACTCCAAAACGATGATCGATCCAAAGGCAAATTGGGGCTGTTTTTGGGAAATTTTCGAATTTATGGTGGATAGAAGAAAATTGGGGGAAATTCGTGATCAACCTTGCTCTTGATACCAAGATGTTAAGGGTAACCCCGGTTGGCCCGATCTTTCACTTAATTCCACGAGGAACGCGGGGAAATCTCCTTGTATGTGTGGTCAGAGGTACAACGGTTGTATCAATAGTAGGGATGTCCACATCATGCTCCCTTCTTGAATTGAAGTCGTCCTCAATGCAATCTCATCTTCCTCACCAAAGTAAGGCTTCAAATCTGCAATGTTAAACGCAGGACTAACCGTACCAAAGTCTACAGGCAACTCAAGTTTATATGCATTATCATTTATTTTCTAACACCTTAAAGGGACCAGCAGACGTGGCATTAACTTAGACTTGCATAAATCAGAAAACGATCTTTACGCAAATGTAACCAAACAAGATCGCCAACATCAAACACAACATGCTTTCTCCCTTTATCCCCAAAGAAGTTTATACTTAGCATTCATGTGTTCAATGTTATCTTTAGTAGTCTTATGCAAGTTTAATATCAATTCAGCGTTGTAGCATCCAAATTATGTTGCAATCAAGAAGGTAAAGGCAATAAATCAATAGGTGCACGAGGAACAAAACCATACACAATCTCAAATGGGCACATCTTTGTGGTAGAATGCAACGAACGATTATAAGCAAATTCTATATGAGGTAAACACTCTTCCCACAATTTTAAGTTCTTCTTTAAAACAGCCCGCAACATAGTAGACAAAGTTCTATTTACTACTTCAGTTTGACCATCAATTTGGGGATGACATGTAGTACTAAAGAGCAATTTAGTCCCCAACTTAGCCCATAAACATCTCCAAAAGTGGCTAAGAAATTTAGTATCACGATCAGAGACAATAGTATTTGGCACACCATGCAAACGAACAATTTCAATGAAAGAACAAATCAGCAATATGCGCAGCATCATCCGTTTTATGACAAGGAATAAAGTGTGCCATCTTAGAAAACCGATCCACAACAACAAACATACTATCCCTCCCCTTCTGTGTTCGTGGCAATCCCAAAACAAAGTCCATAGAAATATCCTCCCAAGGAACACTAGGAACAGGAAGAGGCATATATAAACCATGTGGATTAAGGCGAGACTTAGCTTTTTGACAAGTAGTGCAGCGTACACAAATCTCTCAACATCTCGACGACACGTACAAAAGAAGTGCAAAGAAGAACATCCTCCGCCTTCTCGACACCAAAGTGTCCCATCAATCCTCCTTCATGCGCCTCCGTAAATAACAAAAGACTTAACGTAACTATCCTAATGCATAGTTTGTTAGCATGGAACACAAATCCATCATTGAAGATTAACTTGTTCCATGTTCTACCATCTCTACAATTCTGCAACACATCTTTAAATTCAGCATCATGCACATATTGTTCCTTAATAGTTTCTAATCCAAATATTTTGAAGTCAAGTTGAGATAACAAGGTATAACGCCGATAAAGCATCAGCAATAATATTATCTTTACCCTTTTGTGTTTGATAACATAAGGAAAAGACTCAATAAATTCAACCCACTTTGCATGACGATTTATTCGACTTAGCTCGACTACTAATATGCTTCAAAGATTCATGATCGTAATGTCCGAACCAACCCTTAGGCCATAGATAATGTTGCCAAGTTTCTAATGTCCCAACCAACGATATAATTCTTTATCATAAGTAGAATAGTTCAGACTAGCCCCACTCAATTTCTCGCTAAAATATGCAATGTGTTTTCCTCTTGTAATAACACCTCCCAAACCAATTCCACTAGCATCACATTCAAGCTCAAAAGTCTTAGTAAAATCAGGAAGTTGGAGTAAGGGAGCATGTGTTAGCTTATCTTTCAATATGACGAAGGCCTGTTGTGCATCGCCCAAACAAAGGGTACATCCTTCTTGGTAAGCTCATTCAGCAAGGCAATTGATCCAAAGTCTTTGACAAAGCGCCTATAAAACCAGCGAGGCCAAGAAAACTCCTCACTTGTGTGATGGTCTGCGCCAATTTCAATAGCTTCAATCTTGGCTGGATCCACTTCAATACCTCGTGATGTAACAACATAGCCAAGAAACGAACTCGATTGGTGCAAAAGGTGCACTTCTCAAGGTTACCAAACAAACGCATCACGTAAAGCATTGAAAACAGCACGAAATGGTCCAAATGATCCTCTAAAGATTTGCTATAAATCAGAATATCATCAAAGTAGACTACCACAAAACGTCCAACGAAAGCACGTAAAACTTCGTTCATTAATCTCATGAAAGTGCTAGGTGCATTAGTTAAACCAAACGGCATTACTAACCACTCATATAAACCGAACTTAGTTTTAAATGTTGTTTTCCATTCATCTCCTAATTTCATACGAATCTGGTGGTAACCACTACACAAATCAACTTTAGAAAACATGGTAGAGCCATTCAATTCATCAAGCATGTCATCTAAACGTGGAATAGGATGACGATATCGAATAGTAATATTATTGATAGCTCTACAATCAGTACACATGCCAAGAACCATCTTTCTTAGGTACCAAAATAATAGGAACAACACAGGGGCTAAGGGACTCACTTAATATGATCTCTCCGAGTAGTTCCTGAATTTGGCTGTATCTCCTTTGTCTCCTCTGGATTGGTTCTATATGGCACGCGGTTGGGCAACGTGGCACCAGGAATTAGATCAATTTGGTGCTCAATTCCTCTAATAGGAGGTAGTCCTAGTGGCAACTCAGCGGGAAATACGTCCTCATATTCCTGCAAAAGGTTAGCAACATGGTGGCAAAAGAAGGAGGCATATCTCAAATGAAAACAAAACCTCTTTTGCATAATTGCATAACATGGAGTATTGTTTACATCTAGTTCATCAATATCAATTTTATTTGCAAGCATACATGGACTCTTCAAACTAATTTCAGTAGCATGTGTAGAATCAGATTTAGTGTTCTTTGGTGGTATAAAATCTGCAGCAACAATCTGATTCTCACTTTTATTTTTCTCCTCAGTTTTAGCTCTACTAGCTCTAGCAAGATCATCTTTTAAAATCTGTTCGGGAGTCATAGGTTTTAGACCAATTTTCTTTCCATCATGCATAAGAGAATAGTGATTAGTTTTGCCATTATGAACAGATTCTCTATCAAATTGCCATGGTCTACCAAGTAAAAAAGAACAAGCTTGCATAGGTACAACATCACAATCAACAAAATCAGAATATGTAGCAATAGTAAAATGCACGTGCATCGCTTTGTTACCTTTGATCTTATGCAGAACTCTCAAACCATTGGATGTAATATGAATGTGGGCGTTGTCTTGTTGGAAGCGCAAGCTTCTACCATGTCAACACCGCCAGATTATTACAACTCCCTCCATCAATGATGATCCAGATAGTTTTTCCTTGACAACACCACGTGTTTGGAACAGGTTGTATGCTGATCTTGCTCAGATTTGCTCAATTGCACACTCAACACACGCTGTGTAATTAAGCTCTTGTATTGATCGCCAGCTTCAGCTCCCATTACCTCGGCTCTTCATCAAGATCGTAATTGTCTCCATCTCGAGCAGAAATAAGGGCTAGTGTATCTTCATCAAGTCACTCGCTGAATCAGACGACCATCTTCTCGCACCATCATCACATCGCTGTGTTGTGCAATCGCTCTCAATATGACCAAAACCCCATCACTTGCGGCATTGTATATCCTTTGTCTTACCCGTGGAAGCCATAGAAGGTGCACTACGAGCAGGAGCATTGGATGATGGTGGAGGAGCAGCTGGAAATCTTGTGGTGGCCTGGGATGTGGTAGTAGCTGGTGGAGAATCACGAGGAGGCGCTAATTGTCGGGATGTCCAAGAGGATGTGCGACCTGCAGAATTATTAGTCCTTCTCCATGGTGTTTGGCGATCCTGCACTTCACGTTCAGCTTTGCAAGCAAGATGAAACAAACGAGTGATAGAATTATATTCCTTATAATCTAATATGTGCTGAATGTCCTTGTTTAATCCACCAAAGAAACGCAAGCATTTGTTCATTAGATTCAACAAGACCACACCAACCATCCCCATTTGCAATTCCGATAATACTCTTCTACAGAATTTTTCCCGGCTCTAAACGTGTCGATTCTTTAGTAAATCACGTTGATAAGTGGGAGGTACAAAACTAACACGATAGCAGTTTTAAAGCAGTCCAAGTACTAGCAATAGTAGTAGGATTTAAACGACAATACTGCATCACCAAAGGGAAGCAAATTTAGTAAATTCACATGTAGCAAAGACTAACACGCATATTCTCGTGGATATTTTAAGCATGCAAAACGTTGTTCTACTTCCATCTCCCATGTAAGATATGCATCAGGATTATATTTACCTCAAAAGATGGAATATTTAATTTAAGCTTTGCAACATGATCATCATCACGCATCGGTGGTCGAGCCATGTAGTAATGTCGGGACGGCCAGCAGTACTGTGGAGGTTGTTCAACCTCGTCAAACAGATCGCCGCCGGGTCATAGTAGTACGCCATCTGTCCCCAATGTCGCAACAAGCCGCTGGCGGAAGTCTCGAGGAGCGCCACCGCAGCGTAGCCGGTGCGGCCGCAATGAACCAGCAGTCCGACCGTGATCGAATGCGCCAGGCACCATGTGTGGGTGCCAAAAGGCGGGTAATCGGTTCAAAAGCTCCTTGAACCGAACGCCAAGCTTGGCGTTGAAGGATTTCTCGAGTCCATCGATCTTGTCCACGGCGTTGGTGAGCTTGGTGTCAAACTCCGCGAGGCGCGTATCCACGTCTTCAACGCGACTGACCAAGAGCGCGGAGAAGTGGGCATGTAGTTCTTCGTTCGTCATTGTGGCAGGGCAAAGGTGTCCGATCTTTCGATGAGATGATGATAGTCGATTTGGTGGAGTTCGGGCTTGACGATCCGACTACACGTGCGAGCACGAGCGCCAATGCAATCGCTAGGCCAATCTCCTGGAGGTTACCGATCCGCGGAACACGATCACCGACCAGCGAGGGTCTTAATTCCTACCTGAAATCGAGAACAAGTAAGAACCAATATTGCAATCAAGATATTGCGGATTAAGAGGAAAGCTTTATTGAAGAGGTGGGATCCTGAATAGGTGCGAAGTACAAGAGACCTCATGACGCCGAGCCTTGGGCGGTTCGACTATGGCTAACTTAATGTCTAAACAAACCGAGTCTATGGGGTCGGCTATGGGGAGTATTTAAGGGCAAGGTGGGGTTTCGCCAGCCATGGAAGTGGTGGCTTAATCCAACCCTAAAAGTCCTTTTCCCTCAAATACGGACTCTAAAAAGTGGCTAATTAAAATCCTTGAAAATTACATGGGCCTGGCCCAAAATAAAGGTGTCACAGACCATATTAAGCTATGGACGAATTCAGAAAGTATTGATCGTGAATATTTCGTCCAAGCCTTCTTTCTTCATTAGGATGGCCTCAAAGTTCTGAAATCTTCATCCGTGGCCTTCTCTTGGATCATCACATGCTTGCTGCCATCTCCATGCATGGCCATGCTCCAATGCTTGTCCCTCTCATCCATGCTTGGTCCATCATTCCTAAGAGTAAGAAATACATCTGATTTAGGCAGCATCATATTCTCATGTATGTGAGGAATAGTTCCAAGAAACGAAAGTACCTGATAGTTAAGTTGTTTGGCACGAGATCTTGTGATGGGTCCTTGTATGTGTGTTGCTGTAGGTACAACGGTTGTATCAATAGTAGGGATGTCCACATCACATGCTCACACACAAGAAGTTCTTGGTCCTCTTCCAAATGTTGCCTTGCCATGGCTTCCTTGACCCTTGCATCAAACTCTTCTTCACTCAAGTATTCTTCATCGCCGTTGTCATGGATGAACAAAACTTTCTTGTTTCCACATGCGGCCGACTTGTGTCCTTTGCCTCCACACTTGATGCAGCCCGTCCTACGGACGCACCTCCATCTACAACACCTAGTCCCCCAAGTGGACCAATGACTCGCGCCTGCCAAGCTCCTACAAGCCAAGGTTAACTCGCTCCTTTCCTCCCGTGATTTTGGCCTACCTTTGGATGGCTTGCTACTTCATGCATCTACATTGTGTATCCTCAGATATGAAGCAACACCACCACACCAAGCCACCAAGGAAGCAGGACTAGGAGAAGAAGTTGCTGGAGCTCTGCACACCGGAGTCTCCGGTGTAGACCGGAGTCTTCGGCCTCCTACACCGGAGTCTCCGGACCTACCTCCGTCCGCTGCAGACTCAAGCCCATGTGATGATCAGGACCCTCCGAGACGGGTCCGAGATTGACCGAGTCTCCAGCCTGCACCGAGTCTCCGGACCGACCGACGCCAGCATGTTAAAGCCTTTGGGCCTGGCCCATGTAACCCCAATTTCGCCTAAACTTAGTTTTATTCCAGAACTACCCCTGTTTATGTGGATGGCCTATATAGCCCCACCCCTCATATGTAAACCCTAGACTTGGATAATGATAGATTAAGACACCCTTGTGGATCTTTTAATCTATTGGTCTCATGCTCCTTGATAAGGAGCACCTATTGTCCACCCTCCTCTTGGATCTTGCCTAGTGCTCTGTTGTACAAGGCCTTGGGTTCTCGGTTTCTCGCCTCAAGTCGCCAAGATCTCACCAAGCACCTCATCCCCGTTGTTGGCGTGGAGAGCGAGCCACCAACACCGATCCTAGGATTATGTTGGACCGGTTGCCACCGGTGTGAGGGATAGGCGTATCGTGTTTTTGGTTTATGGTGTTCGTGGTTTTCATCTCCTCCTCGATTTCATCCCCGACCACCGCTTTCCCCTCGCCTCGTGGAATTCGTGGAAAGATCGGCCAACCCCGGTTACCCCATAACAACACTTGTAGCATTCACCATTGAATGGTTGATCATCCCTTGTATTTTTGCCACTTGGGGCTGTTTTCCTTAAGGAGTGTTATTGAAGGGAAGCTTGGTGGTACTTGAGGAGCTTCCACTTGGTGTTGTTGGAGTAGTGGTTGGTGCTTGCTTGTAGGTGAAGTACGCCTTTGGCTTGTTGTACTTGATGTCCTCTTGCACTGACGCCTACTTTGATGCGATGTGCACAAGCTCAACCATGTTGTTGTACTTTTGGAAATCGGTGATGCGCTTGATGGGATGGTTCAAGCCATTGAGGAAGCTGCCATTGTTTGTTCATCTCGCTTCTTCAATGTTGGCACGGATCATGTCGACTCCATTTGCTTGAAGTACTCTTCCACGGTCTTTGTCCCTTGACTAAGCGCTTGAAGCTTGTTGAAGAGGTCACGCTGAAAAGCGAAGGAACAAAGAGGGATCTCATATGGGCCTTCATATCTTGCCAAGTTGCGATTGAGGCTCTTCTTTGCTTCATGAGCGAGTTGGACTTGTTCCCACCAAAGGTTGGCATACTCATCGAACTCGAGGGATGCCATGGCCATCATCTTCTCATTGCTATAGTTGTGCATGCGAAGATCTTGTCAACCTTGAGTTCCCACGAGAGATATTCTTCGGGTTCATTGGAACCGTGAACTTGGGCATAGTGAATTTGAGCTTGCAAAGTTTCTTCTCCATTGTGGTTCCGTTCAAGGCTTGCCATGATTTGGGCGGTCATCATCATCATCCCAGCTCTCATGTCTTGCTTGGTGATGGTTGCGTTTTTGCGGTTGTTGAGGTGCCGCTTTGGTGGTGGAACTTGGTTTTGACGACGAGCTTGGGAGCTTGTCGTGTTGTTGGCGGTTTGAGGACAAGGAGGAGGTTGATGGTCCTCCGTGACCTTGGGGAGCTTGCTCTTGTTCTTGTCGCGATTGATGCCGAGGAGCATTGTCTTGCCTGTGGCGAGGAGGACGCCGAGCTGCATACGCAATGGGTCGCTTCTTCTTCTTCTTGGTGTGGAGGAGGCTCGCCATGACTATCATGTTGCCGACGCTGACGATCATGTCGATGATGACGCTTGGTGGATCTTCGAGTGCTTCACGCCGACGGTGATCTTGTTCGGCCCTTCTGGATGCTTCACTTGTTGTTGAAGGGACATGTCGACGGCGATGGGCTTGGTGGTCCAAGGAGGTTGCTCTTGTTGAATCACAAGTGCCCTTGGTTGTGGTCGGTTCACTTCACGACGGAGGTCTTGCGGAGAGGTCACCATCATAGCTTGACGCTGGGCGTGTCGCGGAGATGGTACCGCTTGAGAAGAGCTCATGGATTGAAGAACGGGTCCATCCCTGCCTTGAAGCGTGTCGGCAGGTGCACTTGATTCACTTGAGGAGTGCCGAGATGAGCTTGAGTCGCCATGCGTGGCCTTTGCTAGTCCATCAATGAGGCGTGGCAGCTTCTCATCCGCTGAGGCGAGTGCACACCAAGAGCTTCATTTTGATGACCGAGGTTGTGTTGCATGGCATGCATTTGGCCACGGACTTCTTCGAAGCGGTTGTCGATGTTCTTGAATTCCACACGGGCCTCGCTGAATTGTTCATCTTGGCACCACTCAAGAGCGTCACAACGGTAGTTGAATTCTCCTCGGACCTTCCAATGGTCCCATCTTGTCATGAATTGTGTGTCGTCCTCCGGAGGTTGTGGTGGTTGGGACGGCTCGCCATTCCTGTCCATGATGCAAAGCCGACAAGGGTTGTATATGGAGAATAAGGGTGCGAAGAGTTAGCCTTTGACCTCACCTTGGAGATTATATCAAACCAATTGCCACACAAATGAGCGAACAGCGTGCAAAGTGAAATGGCAAAGAAACTCACACACAAATATGCTACAACTCTCAAAAGCTTTTGGTGGAAGGTTAGGAATGTGGAAAACCAAACGAAACGATCCAAGCAAAAGGTTATTGTTCTACGTGGTAAAGAACCAAAGATCAAAAGCAAAAGGATATGATCTATAAAAACACGGAAAAATGCACACGTGGAGAAAAACGGGGTTAGCACGACATGAAAATGAGCACAAAAGGTCCTAACGAAGACTACGCTCGGTTGTCGTGCCAACTCAAGGAGAGACCACAACTCGTTTGCCAAAAGAGGATAAGCAATATATTTGTGCACTTGCCTTGGTGCGCTCTTTTCCTCTCTCTTGGTGGCTTACAAGCTTGGTATTCTCTTTGTATTGGGAGACTATGTATCTTTCTATTTTATCTTCTTTTTTTGATTCTTTTCCTTTTTCTCCCTTTCTATGCTACTATGTTAACTTTTGTATTTGGCCTCACACTCTCACTTTCCGAAGGCAAGTGCACAATGCTTAGACAAACACAAAATGAGTTGCTCTCATAGGATAGATACACACAAAGGAAGATATAGGGTTGTCAAAGTGGCACAAGTTATACCTTTGGTATTGTTGACGACTTGCAACCATTGGTGGGGAGGATGTTCGAGTGTCGCGGTGTCGTCGAGCGTGTGGTGACTTTGATGCGGAAGCTTGTGTTAAAATGGCGACAAACACGCGAAACACGAACAAATTGAAGATGGAAAGTCAGCAAACAAAGTTTAGGCGTCAAGAGAAGAAGAAAACCTTCTATGGCGCAGAGGTAGTACATGGTACTACGGTAGTAATGGACGACGTAGTATCACCGAGCATCGTAGTACCGGTCACAGTAACAGAACGAGATCCACTTGACACAAACCTCAAATTCGTGGGAATCTGACCGAAAGGCTGGGCTAGGAACAACAGGGGCTATTGATCGACTCCAAAAGCAACAGATCTATGGATTCAAAACCAAAAAAACTCACCAAATCCAAAGATCGATCCAAGGCAAATTGGGGCTCTTTTTGGTGGGATTTTCGATTTTAAGGAGGATAAAAGAAAAATTGGGGGGAAATTCGTGATCAACCTTGCTCTTGATACCAAGATGTTATGGGGTAACCCCTTGGGTGGCCCGATCTTTCACGAATTTCCACGAGAAACGAGGGGAAAGCTGTTGCAGCCCAACACATGGCATTCACCATTGGTCCACACCATGCTACATCAACCACACCCTCAAAGGTGAACTCATTCCAAACCCCACCTCCTTTGGCTATCATGTGAATGGAATCTTACTTGACACACGTACAATGCTATGACCAGGACCATGACCATGACACCAAGAGGAGATGACAAGAGGACCCCAGAGATCAATACCCCAAGCAAGAGGCCCGGAAGAGAAGACGCAAGAAGCTGTTGCTAGACCGGAGTCTCCGTCCACCAGTCTCCGGCCTACCACACCGGAGTCTCCCCACCTCCGGCCCGACCCCCAAACCAAATACCAGATAGCTGAAGGCCCCTCCGAGACGACACTGAGATCGACCGAGTCTCCGTCCAGACTGAGTCTCCGGCCAAGACACCGAGTCTCCGGACCAAGCGACGGGCATGCGTGCTCGGGTTGGGCCTGGCCCATGTAACGCCTGTAACTTCCTATTTATGCCTGTTTTACCCCTAGCTCGTGGTGGCCTATATATAAGCCCCCACCCTCCTTGAAACCCCGAGTTGATGATGAAAGAAGGCTTATGCCTAACCCTAGATGGGAACCCCTCTCTATAGTTAATCTATGAGTTGTACAAGGCCTTGAGTTCGTTGTTCGCTCCAAGTCGCCAAGACCCTCCTCAAGTGTTTGGTCTCTCCTCATCAAGGATTCTAGTAGTGCTAGGTCTCTCCTTTGGGATTCTACTTGGTTGCTACTCTCTCCTTTTGATTTGGATTCTATCATCCGCTTGCCGATCTCCTTTGGTGATTCTACCTAACGGTCTCGCCGAGGATTCTATTGGATTGGTTGTTCGAGCCAACGGGAGCAAATCGAATCGGGTTGTGTTTATGCAGGTTTGTATCTTTACCTTGCGCTTGTGTTATGCTCATCGTGTTCATCGGGTATTCCTCACTCCCCACATCAAATCCGTGAAGATCGGGCCACCTTAGGGTCAATCCCACAAGGGATCCCATATCAAAAGCTGGTCGGGGAAGAAGGGATGAAAACCACGAACACACGCACACAAATCACGATACACCGATGCAAATGTCCCTACTGGACGCACCTCCATCTACAACACCTAGTCCCCCAAGTGGACCAATGACTCGCGCCCGCTAAGCTCCTACAAGCCAAGGTTAACTCGCCTTTCCTCATGTGATTTTGGCCTACCTTTGGATGGCTTGCTACTTCATGCATCTACGCTAGTATCCTCGATATGAAGCAACACCACCACACCAAGCCACCAAGGAAGCAGACCAGAGAACAAGTCATTGAGCTACTGCACACCGGAGTCTCGGCAGACCGGAGTCTCCGGACCTCACACCGGAGTCTCGACCTTCCTCCGTCCGCATCAAGACTCAAGCCCGACAGCCAAGCCCTCCCGAGACGGGTCCGAGATGGACCGAGTCTCCGCCTGCACCGAGTCTCCGGACCGACCGACGTGCATGTTAAAGCCTTTTGGGCCTGGCCCATGTAACCCCACTCGCCCAAACTTCCAGCTTTTATTCCAGAACCACCATGTTTATGTGGTTGGCCCATATATAGCCCCACCCCTCATATGTAAACCCTAGACTTGGATAATGATAGATTAAGACACCCTTGAGGATCTTTTAATCTATTGGTCTCATGCTCCTACCAAGGAGCACCTATTGTCCACCCTCCTCTTGGATCTTGCTTAGTATGCCTGTTGTACAAGGCCTTGGGTTCTTGCTCGCCTCAAGTCGCCAAGATCTCACCAAGCACCTCGCCCCGTTGTTGGCGTGGAGAGAGTCACCAACACCGATCCTAGAGATTATGTTGGACTTGCCACGGCGTGAGGGATCGGCATGTATCGGTTTTGTGTGCAGTGTTCGTGGTTTTCATCCCTTCCTCCTCGACTACCGCTTTCCCTCATTTCTCGTGGAATTGGAAAGATCGGGCCACCCAAGGGGTTCCCCATAACATCTTGGTATCAAGAGCAAGGTTGATCAAATTTCCCCAATTTTTCTTCTATCCACCATAATTGAAAATTTCCCAAAAACAGCCCCAATTTGCCTTTGATCGATCTGTCTGCTTTGGAGTGTTATTTGTGGTTTTGATCCACCAAATCTTGTCTAAGGTGTTGGTTCAGCTTTGCTTTATGCTTTCCCAGCCCAATTTTGGCCAAATTTTCGTGGATTTGAGGACTCTAGGCGTGATTTCCGCCAAGAACACGAAAGCAGATATCCCACACCGAGTCTCCGCCTGAACACCCAGTCTCTCGGTCTACACCGAGTCTCTGCCCAAGACCGAGTCTCCGCCCGGATGCCTATTTTTGCCCTTTTTCCTCTTTCCTCGCATTGGCTAATCTGTCCACTTGTTGTTTGTGTTCCGTGCGTGTCACCAACTCGCAGATAGCTTCAAGAACATCGCCAGCTTCTTCGACACCACGGACCCCAAACTCTTCGCCGCTCCATCGACACAAGATCATCACCATCAACTAAGGTATAACTTGTGTCAACCCTTGTAGCCATATCTTCCTTTGTGTGTATCTATCCTATGAGAGCAACTCATTTTGTGTTTGTCTAAGCATTGTGCACTTGCCATTGGAAAGTGAGAGTGTGAGGGAAAATACAAAAGTTAACATAGTAGCATAGCAAGGGAGAAAAAGAATAAAAAAAAGAGAAAAAGAAAAAGAAAAATAGAAAGATACATAGTCTCCCAATACAAAGAGAGCATCAAGCTTGTAAGCAAAAGAGAGAGGAAGAAGCGCGCCAAGGCAAGTACACAACCTGCTTACCCTCTTTGGCAAACGAGTTGTGGTGTCTCCTTGCTGGCACGACACCGAGCGTAGTCTTCATTAGGCCATTTCGTGCTCACTTTCATAGTCGTATAACCCCATTTTTCTCCACGTGTGTGTAGTCGTAGGTTCTCGCCACCTTTTGAGTCGACCATTTCCTTTTGACTTATGCTTTGTTGGATCTTCTCCACTTTTGACTATCCTTTGCGCGGTTGGTTCTTTGGCTTTCCCACAATCCTACCCATCCACCAAAAGCTTTTGAGAGTTGTAGCTCCTTTGTGTGTGAGTTTCTTTGCCATTTCACTTTGCACGATGTTCGCTCCTTTGTGTGGCAATTGGTTTGATATAATATCCAAGGTGAGGTAAAGGCTAACTCCACGCATTCTTACTCTCCATATACAACCCTTGTCGCTTTTGCATCATGGAGGAATGGCGAGCCGTCCCAACCACCACCACCACCTCCGGAGGACGCATAATCCATACATGAAAAGATGGGACCATTGAAGGTCCGAGGAGAATTCAACTACTGCTAGAAGCACTTGAGCGGGCGCCAAGATGAACAATTTAGCTAAGCCCGAGTGGAGTTCAAGAACATCGACAACCGCCTGAGGAAGTCCGAGGCCAAATGCATGCCATGCAACACAACCTTGGTCATCAAAATGAAGCTCTTGGTCGCACTCGCCGACGGATGAGAAGCTTCAACGCCTCATTGATGGGTTAGCAAGGCCACGCCATGAGACCAAGCTCATCACGGACTCCTCGCGAATCAAGTGCTCCTCGCCACACGCTTCAAGGCACCGGATGGACCTGCCCTTCACTCCATGAGCTCTTCTCAAGCGTTGCCATCTCCGCGACACGCCGCAACGCTGCTATGATGGTCACCTCTCCGCAAGACCTCCACGACGTGAAGTGGACCGGCCACAACAAAGGGCACTTGTGCTTCAACAAGAACAACCTCACATGGACCACCAAGCCCATCGCCATCGACATGTTCTTTCCACAACAAGCGAAGCATCCGCGGAAGAACAAGTTCGCCGTGGCGGAAGCACTCAAGATCCACCAAGCCCCTCGACATGAACGCCAACGTTGCCAACATGATCTTCATGACGAGCCTCCACCACATCAAGAAGAAAGAGAATAGATTGGCGCATGCGCTCGACGCCCTCGCCGCCACATGGCGCAAGATAATGCTCCTCCAAGATCAACCACGACAAGAACAAGAGCAAGCTCCCAAGCTCGCCGTGAGGACCAACAACCTCCTCCTCGTCCTCAACCGCCAACAACAAGAGCAAGCTCCCTAAGCTCGCCGTCCAAACCAAGTTCCACCACCAAACGCTGCACCTCAACAACCGCAAGAGCAACGCCACCATCGTAAAGCAAGACATGAGAGCTCTGATGATGAAGATGGCCGCCACAATCATGGCAATCGCCGCAACCGAATCAAGAATGAGGAAGAAACTTTCGCAAGCTCAAGTTCACTATGCCCAAGTTCACCAGTTCCAATGATCCCAAGAATACCTCTCATGGGAACTCAAGGTTGACAAGATATTCCGCATGCACAATTTTAGCAATGAGAAGATGATGGCCATGGCATCACTCGAGTTTGATGAATATTACAACCTTTGGTGGGAACAAGTCCAACTAGCTCGTGAATCAAAAGAAGAGACCCCAATCTCAACTTTGCAAGATATGAAGTCTCATATGAGATCCCGCTTGTTCCTTCACACTACACGTGACCTCTTCAACAAGCTTCAAACGCTTAGTCAAGGGACAAAGAACGGAAGAGTACTTCAAACAAATGGAGCTCAACATGATCCATGCCAACATTGAAGGCGGATGAACAAACAATGGCACGTTTCCTCAATGGCTTGAACCATCCTATCAAGCACATCACGGAGTTCCAACGGTACAACAACATGGTTGATCTTGTGCACATTGCATCAAAGGCCGAACGTCAAGTGCAAGAGGACATCAAGTTCAAGAAGCCAAAGACATACTTCACATACAAGCAAGCTCCAACCACTACTTCGACAACACCAAGTGGAAGCTCCTCAAATACCACCAAGCTTCCCTTCAAGCCGACACTTCTCAAGGAAAACCGCCTCAAGTGGCAAGTACACAAGAGATGAACAACCATTCAATGGTGAGTGCTACAAGTGTGGAGGCAAAGGACACAAGTCAGCCACATTTGGGAACCAGAAAGTTTTGTTCATCCATGACAACGGCGATGAAGAATACATGAGTGAAGAAGAGTTTGATGCAAGGGTCAAGGAAGCCATGGCAAGGCAACATTTGGAAGAGGACCAAGAGCTACTCATGTGTGAGCATGACGCAAGTCCATCGCCAGGTCACAAGGGTCTTAACCACTCAAGCCAATGAGAATGAAGACCAACGATCAAACATCTTCCAAACTCATGCGTATCAATGGGAGGTCCATCAAAGTTGTCATCGATGGAGGAGTTGCCAATCTTGCAAGCACGGAATTGTGTGAGAAACTCAACCTCACCCTCCATCCGCATAAACACCCCTACCATATCCAATGGCTAAGGACCAAGGATCCGGCAAGATCAAGCACACCGCCTCAGAACGTTCTCAATTGGACCATACAAGGACACGGTGGAATGTGACATGGTCCCAATGACGGTTTGCCATATGCTTTTAGGTCGTGGCAATTTTACAAGCTTGCTTTGCATAATGGTCACTCAAACACTTATACCTTCAAATGGCTTGACAAAACTTGTGTGTTGCAACCAATGACCCTAGCCAAATAATTGGACAATGCAAAGACTTTAGCGAGGGCGCAATACACAAAACCATCTTGTGAGAAGAGTGGTGAGCTTAGAGAACCACACTATAGTGAGGAGTGCCACAAGCCAAACTCGAGTGGAAAAACTAAGAGTGTTCTTCTTGCCACCAAAAGTGAGATGAGAGAAGGAACAACCCATCCATTTTGCACTATGTCCTTGTATGCAAGGGACTAGCGCAAGGAACTAATGACTTGACAAATGTTCTCCTTCTTTAATGGCTGTTTTGCAGGAATTCCAAGATGTATTTCAAGAGCTTCCTCATGACTACCTCCCTTCGTGGAATCGAGCAATCAGATCGACTTCATACCCTGCCCACTCCCAAACCGCGCTACAGATCGCATTTAACCCTAAGAGACGTATGAGATAGAACGACAAATCAACCAACTCGCTCCAAAGGTCTGATCCAAGTAAGCACTAGTCCAAGCGCGTTCCCGTGATTCTAGTCCCAAAACGGATGATACGCTATAAGTTATGCATGGATCGTCATTCAATCAATGCTATCACCGTATGCTATCGACATCCTATACCGCCTTGATGACATGCTTGATGAGTTATGTGGAGCCACTATATTTTCGAAAATTGATCTTCGTAGTGGTTACCATCAATTTCGATGGTCAAGGTGATGAGTGGAAATCGCCTTCAAGACCAAGCTTGGTCTCTATGAATGGTTGGTTATGCCTTTTGGCTTATCAAATGCTCCATCTACCTTCATGCGCCTCATGAACCATATTTTCATGCATTCTCATTGGGAAGAGTGTAGTTGTTTACTTTGATGACATCCTTGTCTATAGCAAGTCACTAGAGGAGCATGTTACTCATGTTAAGGAGGTCCTTCAAATCCTTCACATGAGAAGCTTTACGCTAATCTCCCAAAGTGCACTTTTGCAAAAGACAAGTTGATTTTCCTTGGTTTTGTTGTGTATTCCAATGGCACTGAAGTTGATGTCTCAAAAGTCAAGGACATACGAGATTGGCCCATCCCTACAAATGTTAGTGAACTTCAAGTTTTCATGGGTTGGCTGGCTTTTTACCGCCGCCAGAAAGACTTTTCACCATTGCTTTCCTCTCAACGAATCGACCAAGAAAAATGTCACGCTCGCTTGGGGAAAAGCACAACAAAAGGCTTTTGATGAGCTCAAAAGAGGCTCACCAAGCACCACTTCTTGCATTACCGGATTTCACAAAACCTTGAGATTGAATGACGCTAGTGGTATTGGCATTGGTATGCCCTTATGCAAAATGGGCGCCCTATTGCTTACCATAGTGAGAAACTTGATGGCGACGCCTCAACTATCCCATTTATGACAAAGAACTTTTTGCTTGGTTCGAGTCCTTCAAGTGTGGCAACACTATCTTTGTCCCAAAGAATTTATCATCCATTCCACCATGAGTCGCTGAAGTATCTTAAGGGCCAAGCCAACTTGGAGTAAAAGGCACGCAAAATGGGTTGAGTTCATGGAGTCGCTCTTACATTGTCAAATACAAGAAGGGCAAAGAAAATGTGGAAGTGACGCCTTTGTCTCAAGAAAACACAAGCCTTCTTACACGACTCAAGTAAATGTCTTGGGTCTTGATGACATCAAATCTTTGTACGCGTCCTAATTCTTTCTTTGGACCAATTTTGCAACATGTTCAATAGACAAAGGGATTGATGATTTCTATTTGCATAAGGGTTTTCTTTTCAAACAAAACAAACTTTTGCATTCAAATCGCTCTCCAACTTTTTGCTTCTTCAAGAGTCCCATGGTGGAGGCCTTATGGGTCACTTTGGTCGTGATAAGACTTATGACATGCTCTCCACTCACTACTTTTGGCCAAAGATGAAGCGCCGACGTGAGCGCCACGTCCAACGATGCACTACATGTATCCAAGCTAAGTCTAAGTCCAACCCTTTGGTCTTTATATGCCATTGCTCATCCCTCATGCACCTTGGTCTGACATTAGCATGGACTTTGTCTTAGGCTTGCCTAGATCTAAACATGGTCATGATTCTATATTTGTAGTAGGATCGCCAAAATGGCACATTTCATTCCGTACATAAAACCGATGATGCTTCACATGTCGCAAATTTGTTTTTCAGGAAATAATTCGCTACACGGTGTACCAAGAACAATTGTCTCCATCGTGATGTAAAATTCATGAGATACTCGAAGACTCTCGGCCAAGCTCGCATCAAGCCTCCTTTCGGCCGCTCGATCCTCAAACCGATGGACAAACCGAGGTCGCTAATCGAAGTCTTGCACACTCTCCGTGTTGATCAAGAAGAATCTTAAAGACTGGGAGGAATGTATTCCACATGCCGAAGTTCGCTTACAACCGCCGCGCAAGCACTCCACCACTATGAGGAGCCCGCTCATGATCGTTTATGGCTTCGAGCCCTCACCGCTACCGATATCCTTCCACTACCTCTTCATGAATGTGCCAATATGGACGTGGTCAAGCTGCGCCCAAACAATGAAGAAACTCCATGAAGACACAAGAGCTACGATCGAGAAACAAGTCCTTCGCCACATCAAAGCTCAACAAGAACAAGAAAGAGCCGAACTTCAAGAAGGCTAATTTGTGTGGATACACTTGAGTAAAGACCGCTTCCCAAGGACCGTGACTGCAAACTAAAGCCAAGAGGTGATGGACTGCTCAGCAAGAGGATCAACAACAACGCCTAAATCATAGATATCCCAACATCCAAGTATCTCGTGAGTCCGACATTCAATGTCAAGGACCTATCACCCTACCATGGCTAAGATGAAGTTGAGAAGGTCAAGAATCGAGGACTACTCTTCCCAAGGGGGGATGATGCAGCCTGCCCCACGGACGCACTCTCCATCTACAACACCTAGTCCCCAGTGGACCAATGACTCACGCCTGCGCCAAGCTCCCAAGCCAAGGTTAACTCGCCTCCTTTCCTCATGTGATTTTGGCCTACCTTGATGGCTTGCTACTTCATGCATCTACGCTGTGTATCCTCAGACATGAAGCAACACCACCACACCAATTGTTGGCCACCAAGGAAGCAGGATCAGAGAAGAAGCTGAGCGCCAGACACCAGTAGTCTCCTAGACTGGAATCTCCGTCCCCTACACCGAGTCTCGGACCTTCCTCGTCCGCACCGAGACTGCCCGGGATGCCAAGCCCTCCTGAGACGGGTCTGAGATCGACTGAGTCTCTGCTACCAGACCGAGTCTCCGACCTTGCTCTGAGTCAGCCCTGGACTCGACCTGACGCCAGCATGTTAAAAGAAGTTTTTGGGCCTCGCCCGTAACCCCCACTTTCGCCCAAACTTCCCAGCTGTTATTCCAGAACTACTGGCCCTGCTTTTATGTGAAGTTGGCCGATATATAGCCCCACCCCTCATATGTAAACCCTAGATTTTGGATAATGATAGATTAAGACACCCTTGAGGATCTTTTTTTAATCTATTGGTCCTACATGCGTCCTACCAAGGAGCACCTATTGTCCACCTCCTTCTTGGATCTTGCCTAGGGCGCCTGGTTGTACAAGGCCTTGGGTTCTCGGCTCGCTTCCCCAAGTCGTCGTCAAGATCTCACCAAGCACCTCGCCCCGCTGTTGGCATGGAGAGAGAGCTTCGCCCCAACACCGCTCTTAGAGATTATAAGTTGGACTTGCTGGCCACACCCATGCAGGAGGATCTGCCAGGTATCAGGTTTTGTGTGCAGTGTTCTGTTTCATCCCCTTCCTCCTCGACCACCGCCCTCGCTTTCTCGTGGGAATTCGTGAAAGATCGGGCCACCCCTAAGGGGTTCCCCATAACAACGCCGATCTCTCACGCCTATGGCAACCGGTCCAACATAATTCTAGGATCGGTAAGCATGGAATCTAAGGTCTCTCTCACGCCAACAACGGGGGACGAGGGTGCTTGGTGGAGACCTTTGACCTACATTTGGGGGGCTTAGAAACGCAGAACCCAAGGCCTTTGTACAACTTGGAACGCACTTAGGCAAGATCTAAGAGGAGGGTGGATAATAGGGTGCCCTCGGTAGGGATACATGCTGAGACTAATACTAGATTGGAAAGATCCTCAAAGGGGTGTCCTTAATCTATTATTATCCTAGTCTAGGGTTTACAATGGAGGGTGGGGGCTATTTATAGCCAACCACATAAAACAGGGGTATTTTTAGGAATGTTAGCTAAATAATAAATATAGAGAGGCTGGCTACGGTACCGGGATTTTAACACGATCAGTCCATATCACGTCTGATAGTACCGGGTCCAAAGACGACATCAGTAGTAAAATGGGTCACTGCAGAGGTAGTAGGCACTGCCCCAGAGAGCATTATTTTGCCACAATCTGGGACTTGAGCCTGGGCGCTGCCTGGTGGCTAGATGCTGCTGTCCAGAGGCACCGGGTCCAGAGTCGTAGTACCCGGCCAAAGGATGTAGAGTATTGGATTATGCACGCGCCTTCACAGGCGTGGCGCAAGTAGGGCGGTAGTGCTGGCTGGCTGTAGTACTGGCCAGTCCTAAGAAATTGGGAGACTGACGGACAGAGGGTATTTGGTTCCCTCCACCGGTGCTCCTCCGTTTCTTCCGGGTCATTCTCTTTGTATCCGATGATGCACAAGGCATATGAGTGGAAGTAGCAAAGCCATCCAAGGGTGTATCAGTCACACAAGGAGAGGAGCGAGTTCACCTTAGCTTGAAGGAGTTTGCCTCAAGCGCCAGTCATGGGTCCACTTGGGGGCTCGTGGGAGTAGATGTAGTAGTGGTCGAGACTACGATTGGCAGAATGCTTGATGGTCTATAAGACCAATTAATTTTAAGAAGCAAGGCGTTTCCAAGAAAAGGGGAAACTTCTAAGAAGGGCGTAAGAAAGCTACCAAGGCCAAGTAGGAAAGACCAAGGCTGGGCACTAAGATCGATAATCTCCAGTGCCTACCAAGTAAGGGAGAAGGTCAAGAGAAGCGGAATTGTCCTCAAGTACTTTTACGGATTCAAGAACGCCAACATCAAGAAGAAAGGTATATCCTATATATACAGCATTGATGTGTATCTTTCTAGTAATCGTATAGAAGCTGAAAGAACAATTTATAATCCCTAGTGTTTGTGTTAGATAACAATATCAAGGATTATTTAATCGTAAAATAGTGTTGTCGTTTCTTTGAGAGAAAAGGGAAAGGATTTCGCTTTGGGGGCGGATAATTGGCTTCTCTACCTGTATGGATAATCCGACCCTCCCTCTTCCCAAGAAGGTGCAAGCCCGTGTATCCAAGGGGAGTTTTGGCCACGGATTTTCTGACTGCCGTCTCACGATAATCCTACTGGGGCGGACAATCCGCTTCTTGCTCATCGCTACAGCTCCTAGAGAGGCGGCAGGTGTTGGCTCGGATTTCTTTCTGCTTTGGCTCTGATAATCCGCCTCGGAGGGGGCATTTATCCGCTTCCCCCAAGATCTTCACCAAGTTTCTTCGCAGACGCCACTTTCTAGAGAGGGGCGAGAGTTTCTGAGAATCACTTCTTTGGGCAAGAGCGCCAGTGCATGGATAATCTTGCTATGGGGCGATATCCGCTCATGACAATCCGCCTGTGTTGTGCGCAATCGGCTTAGATCTAGGGAGGGGTATTTAAGCCGCCTTCCTCCCGCCAGATCTCTTTGATTCATTCGAAAAAGCTTTAGATCTTGATCTCCAACCTTCATCCAAGAGAGCTCCGTAATTTCCTAGATCCACCAAAGGCCCCGTCTGCCAGAATCAAGGAGGAGAACTGGATTCTTCATCAATGCGAATCGTGCGTCGGTATCTCCCTCTCCATTCATTTGAGAA